>MCJB01038402.1:133202-160154 GCA_002018475.1 Nicotiana obtusifolia
ATATATATATATATATATATATATATATATATATATATATATATATATATTAGGACGAGCCTTATCACCTTGAGTTGTTGGCAAGTTATTTGAGAAAAGATAAAGGTTATATTCACTTTATGCTCACGTACTATATCGTAAGCACGTGTCTCGTAATTCCACAAGTTCCTTCCTTTCTTGTGGAGCGGGCCGAACACCTCGGCAGTTTAATAAATGCATCTATGGTTCGTTCCACTCGACCCTCGTTAGTGTACACATTATTCGGGATCGGGTCGTACGACCTCGGCATAATCGTGCGTTATACCGCTAGCAATTCGAATATTCACGAGATTATCCTTCCACTGATGCCTGACCTTTTATATGGTATTCCTTATTCATTTAATATTGGCACTTGATATTTTCCTAGCTGTTGAGATAGGATACGAGATTGAGAAGTTTATACCATTAAAAGAAATTTTGAAAGAATATGTTGGTTACTGTTTTATCCCATTATTGCCGTTGTGCTTCATATATGTTTACAATTTATCATATTGCTTTATTAGACCTCTAGTAAGGGTCGATGTCGATCCCTCGTCACTACTTCTTCGGGGTTATGCTAGATACTTACTGGGTACGTATTGATTTACACATTCATGCTGCACTTCTGTACTAAATGTGCAGGATCTAACAGGTTTATTTGATGGTCATCTTGGCGCGTAGGTGTAGCCGCTGAGGAGACTTTATGGTGAGCTGCATTTCAGGCTCTGTATCGCAACCCACAAAGTCTCCATCGTACTATTTATCTTATCCTGTCTCATTTACATTCAAGACAGATGTTGTATTATTATTGTACTCCTTAGTAAATGCTCATGCACTTGTGACACCGGGTTTTTAGATACTCTAGTGGTTATTTATGGTTCAGCTTGATATTGTCATCTTTTATTTTATATATTACTTACATTTTAAGTATTCATGATTTCTAAATGCATTCATGTCTCCACCTAACAAGATTCATGATTTCAAAAATAATAAAATGAGTAATTAAGTTGTTAGTTCACCATTGGCTTGCCTAACGGCGACGTTGGGCGCCATCACGACCTATAGTGGGTTTGGGTTGTGACAGCTTGGTATCAGAGCTCTAGGTTCATTTGGGTCTCACGAGTCATGAGCAAGTCTAGTAGAGTCTTGCGGATCGGTACGGAGACGTGTGTACTTATCTTCGAGAGGCTACAGGGCATTTAGGAGCACTTTCTTTCTTGATTCCTCGTCGTGCGATTTGATTGCATTGAAGCTTATGCCTTCATTTCCTTCCTACTCAATCTTACACGACATGGAGCGCTTGTTACCAATTGGGCATCGAGGAGATTGTAATGGTACTGCAGATGTGGTGCATGATGTTTCTCTCTATGTATTTGGTTGGGCTATTGTCGTCGCCTCGTGGAGTTCAGCGCAATGTTAGTGTTGCCTACAGTTTCGCGGCTATGCACGGTGCATTATGATGTTTATGAGTGGTTGTGGTGTTCTTTGATTTGCCTTCGGGGCAGGGTGTTGTGAAATGGTGCCTGAGGAGTGGTTGTCAGAGATTGTGGTATGTAGCGATTTCAGAATCAAATCGGTGTTTCTAATGTTGATGGCTCGAGAAATATGATATTCGAGGAGGCGTAGAGTTGGTAGCAATTTATTAATTCAGGTGCTACAGAGATGGATTTTTATTTGAGGTAGTATTTTGGGCAGCGAAGGATGATGAAGGACATGATAGGAAGTGTCTCGTGGCGATTGAATCACTAGCAGGTCAAGTATGAACATCAGAGGTCGAGAAGTTTCTTAAGGAGATGGCTTAACCGAGTGGGAGTGGCAGAGTAGCATATGGATCCTGTGGTAGGATAGCCACATGCCTTGAGAAAGTTTAGAGTGGTTTGGGGATCATGGTGGACAATGGCTGAGTTTGTAAATTTCATTTGGGACGGTGGCTGCTATATTGAGGAAGATTGAATATGGCAAAGAGAAGTTTTCTCGAAATGAAGAGGGGTGTGAAAACTTGATTACATTTTTGGATGTGACGTGACTTCAAGTTTGGAACGTATTGTCGGACTTTTAGTTGATGTCAATGGGGAATGAACAAACTTTTACAGCTGGTGGACGAGCATGGGCCCAGGAGGGTTTACTAATTTCGTGGTAGTTGTATCCAATGCAGCGTCATTGGAAGATGTTGGTATGGGATTCCACAGCTGGGGCTATCTCCTGTGAGCAGGTTAGCAGTTGCGTGATTTCGATGAAGTCTCTACGAAGTGTCCTACTTACTACCCCACAGAAGGTCGAATATGCGATAGTGGCTAATAATTCGGAATGTTCATGAAAAGTTTAACAAGAGACTATGAGAAATTTGGTGGGTCGACGGTGCGAGATCATGGTAATTGAGAAGGAGGAATCTTTGTGGGTTCTACATTTATATGATGGTAGCTTAAAGCTAAGTGGGGGAGCCCACCGTCTACGATTAGATCGCGTGGTTGTCTGCTTGTGCGGTATCTGGTTATCGGTGCGTTGGTGGATTATTTATGACTAAGAAAAGAAAACATCAGGGGTAATTCGAGCAAAGAACTTGATGAATGTGTGCTATACTTCACCTTATCAATTCATGTGCAGGTTTTGAGAAGACTCACAGTTCACGCTTCTTGTGGATGTGATGTACAAGGAAAAGAATTCATCCAGTTGCTTTTCTGGGAGTGTTCATGTGCTAACAGAGCGTCGGAGTTTGATTATATTCGAGACCATGTCAGAGTAGGTGACTCTCAATAACGGTTCTAACGGGTTCAAGAATGTAAGCGCGGCATCAAGGATTTTTGGGTTCGTTAAAGCGCGACGTCTAAGGATTTTTGGGTTCGTTATGTGACTGAAGACAGTGATTTTGTAGCAGAGTGTGTAGAATACTTGGAAAATTTTCTATGTTATCATCGGGTCTACGGGGCAGTATTGGAGAAGTGGGAGAAATAGTTTCGAATTCGCAGGAGGTCTTTCAGAATGGGTATACCAGTTGGAGATGTTATTGTGTGCGTGAGAAGGGTATGGTTCATGGGTATTGCAATGAGGTGGTCTCATGAATGGGGTCACTCAGGATAAATGTTGTTGAGTTTCGTTATGTTTTTGAATGGAGCTATTATTATTTCTAAGGCAAGTCAAGAGTAAATTGAAGGAAGTGGGGCCGGTTAGTAATGGTTTGAATCAGCATGATTGTGGCAATGATCAGTTCCTTCGGCATGTTAATTTATACAGGTGGTTGGTGGTTGTACATGCGGGCTTGACAACCACCATAATTGGATTGATTTGAGAGGTATTTGATTCTGATGGCCTTGTTATGTGTAAATGGATCCCGAAAGAGTTGTGGCGGTTTAGACCACGACTTGAGGTTTGTATTTTTTGCGGTTATGGGAATTCAGTTGCGTGCCGCAATGGTTCTTCTGAAATGAGTTAAGTGAAAGGTTTCTAGCCAATGAAGTGTTTATTCTACTAGTATTTTAGGGGTTATAATGTAATTCTTGTACTCTCGCGTAGCGGCTTGATAGATGCAGTGAGTGTCATAGGAATTGGAAGTTGAGGATCAACATAGCGGTTCGGTGTTGACAATAATGTCACGAGCTTGGATGCGCGGGGGATTTCAGATGTTCATAGTATGCCGGCGCCATCTTAGTGTCGCCTGAGAACGATGTCCTATGTAAGAGGCATTGTGTATTGGTTTGCGGATCCTTGATTCACTTTACAGAATTTATATGGTTGGAGGTATGGATGTGCATGCTTTGCTACCTGGTGCGGAAGGTCGTGGGAGTGTAATCCACGAGAAGATCGTATGAGCATGACATGTTAGTCACTTGATTGTTGAAGATTGAAACCAAGTATAGAGATTCTGGTACTATCGCTAATGTGAGAGTTTATGCCTGAAAGGTGTTCTATTCATTTGGTTGTGGACTTGTGGGAGTTTATTCCAGATTGGATGTGGCTGCTTGTGTGTGTCATGAATTGGGCCATTGTGGATCCTTGAAAGGTCGTTGGCCCAATATGGTATGATCAGAATCGGCTTGAGGTCGGTTGGTAGGTATAGTGTGAATGAGAGCTCTACGTCAGGTCGGATGTGTTCATTAGGCATACCATTGGTTACGGAGGAGTCTTCAGGCATCGGATACTACTCCCGTCGTCAGCTATTCCATGTAATACTCTATTGTGCCAGGTAGGTTATGAGACAACTTGATTATTCGTACATGTGTTGGGATCCTGTGTACCTGTGGTGTTATATGAGCAAGATGGCTCTCGAGATGCAAGTCATTTATTGCACCTTGTTCGTGCTTGGGTTTGTAGCGTATGGCGCTATCCGTCTCCCCAGGGATCGTATTATGCACTTGCGTGCTTGTGGTTGATATTCGGGCATCTTGTAAGTATAAGCGTTACGGCTTGATGGGTGTTTCCTTATTGATTTTTATGTATGGATCGGCTGGCACGCCGCCACGGATATGTTGTTAGGATCGGGTGGCACGCCCCCACATGCATGTTGTGTGGATCGGGTTGCACGCTACAATAGTGCCATGTTTGGATCAAGTTGCAAGCCACAACAGTGCCATGTTTGGATCGTGTTGCACGTCGCAACAGTGCGATGTTTGGACCGGGTTGCATGCCGCAACAGTGACATGTTTGGATCGGGTTGCACGCCGCAACAATGAGGTGTTAAGTACATTTCCTTATACTTATTTTGAGTACCTTGTTTCCCTTCTCTGAAATAGAGCCATAATATCGGCTGGCCATTTTATTCGTTACGGGGGCTGGATGGTTCTTTGCCAGAGTTTGTTCTTCCCTATGGGTCGTATTCGAGTTGTAGCTTGTTGGCGCTGTATGAGATTTTAGACGGTATTTGAGGTGGCTAATTTCCCCAGCAGCTTGTATTGGGTGAAACGAGGTTATTGGACCTGAGATCAGTGCGATCGGAGTTATGTAGGGTATATTTAAGAGAAAAAAAATCGTTATTCAGTTAAGAATGAGGTAATGGTTCTTGTGAGGAGGAGAGACTCCATGATTTATTGATTCCGCAGATGGTTGTGAGTTTTTACACATCTCTTTCGTCGTGGCAGTATTGCGAGAATTCGAACAAGGCTTATATGTGTTATGAGGTGTATTGAGGGCACCGGATTCGTGAAATTTCAGCTATTGTGGTTGGATGATGTTATTATAGGCAAATGACTTGTGTGGTGCATGGTGTGATTTCAACATAGGTGCATGACCATGTTTGGTACAGTGTGTAGTGATTGACGCGGTGTTCGTATGTTAGAATCGGGTCTTGTGGAAAATTTCAGATGTTGGAACCTGGTTCTAAGGCTTGTTGGCTAAGAAAAAAGAAGGATCTTCAGTCTAGCCCGAGCTAATGTGCTCATGTGGGTTCTGGTGGCACGGATAGGTGCACGAGGTGTTAAACAGTGATTTTGGACAACTCCGGAGCGGTTCTTGGCACGTTCGAGGACGAACGTATGTTTAAGTGGGGGAGAATGTAACGACCCGATTGGTTGTTTTGAGCTCTAGTGCGTCGTTCGGTGGTTTGAGGCCGTAAGTAGCTTCATTTCATGTTTTATGACTTGTACGCGTGGTCGGAATTGAATTTCGGGAAGTTCGAAGTTGTTTCGGAAGGAAAATTCTAAATTCGAAAGCTTTAAGTTGGAAGAGTTGACTAAGGTTTAACTTTTGAGTAAACGACCTCGGAATCGAGGTATGAAGGTTCCAATAGGTTTGTACGTTGATTTCGGACTTGGGCGTGTGTTCGGATTGAGTATCAAGTGGTCCGGGAGCATTTCGACGCTTATTATGGAAATTTGGCATTTTGAAAATTTAAGAATTTCCTTAAGTTTTGATTGAAGTGGACATTTGATGTTATCGATGTCCGTTTGGGGATCCGAGCCTTGGAACAGGTTCATATCGTGATTTATAACTTGTACGTAAAGTTTGGCGTTATTCCAGAATGTTTAAGTATGAATCGGACGCGTTCGTCGAAGTTTTGATGTTTGAAAGTTGAAAGAAGATTTCGATCGTCGATTCGTAGTTTTGAAGTTGTTTGGCGTGATTTGAGGCTTCGACTAAATTAATATCATGTTTTAGGATGTATTGGTATGATTGGTTGGGGTCCCGAGGGCCCCTTTTACGAATCAGATTGGAATCGGATCAAAATTTGGACTTAAAGAATTTCTGAAGCATAAAGCTTCTGGTGTAATTGCACCTGCGAGGTTTTGACCGCAGGTGCGGTCCGGTGGTCGCAGAAGCACAGTTTGGCTGGAGCTGGGGAGGCCATAGATGCGAGGAAATTTCCGTATATGCAAGCCCGCAGATGCGAAGTATATTCCGCAGAAGCGGAAACGAGCTGGGCAAAATGGAGTTGCAAAAGCGGAAGGGCTCCGCATGTGCGAGTGCAAGTGCGCAGGAGCGAGCATTTGACTGCAAAAGCGGTCATAGAGGAGCGAAATTGGTCCACAGAAGTGGATTTGCCTGGGCTTAGAGTGAACCGTACTTGCGATGAATTTTTCCGCAAGTGTGGAGCCGCAAAAGCGACTATTTGTCCCAGATGCGAAACATCGCTGGGCAGATAAGTGTTTTAAATTGAGACTTAGCTCTCATTTCTCTCATTTTTCACTTGGATGACCGAATTTGGGGAGCTATTTTGAGGAGATTTCATCGAGCAACACGAGGTAAGTTATTCTCACATGTGGTAAGTTAAATTCATGGATTCTATAAGGATTTAAACATGGAAATGGGTGGAAATTTTGGGATTTTGGTAGGAAACCTAAAATTTGATATTTTCGGATTTTAGCCACGAAATTGGACATGGAATTAGGGATAGATTATATATTTGAGTTCATGATGTTATGAATAATAATTATCTTCAAGAATTTTCGGAATCGGGGCACGTGGGCCCGTTGATCGATTTTGTTGACTTTTTGAGCGAAGTTGGGAATTGTTATAAATTAATTAATTATGATGTTGGAGTATATTTTTATTGGTTTTCCTGATTGTTTGACTAGTTTCGGATCGATGGGCATCGGTTTGAGAAGTTGGAGAGGCATTAGAGCAGGTTATTGGAACTTCAGAATGAGGTAAGTCTCTTGTCTAACCTTGTGAGAGAGAAACTACCCCTTAGTTGATGTAATTGTTATGTGCTACTAGTTGTGGGTGCTACGTACGTACATGGTGACGAGAGTCCGTACGTAGCTAAAGCATGTTTATGTCCGGGTAGACTTAGGGCGTTATCATGTAATATTTGAATTATTTGAACTTATTCTGCTAGCTTAATTAATTGAATTTATAAATGAAATTGATCTAGAAATACATACATACATACATATACATATATATATATATATGTATATATATATATATATGTATATATATATATATATATGTATACATATAGCGGAGCCTTATCACCTTGAGTTGGTGGCAAGTTAGTTGAGAAACGGTAAAGCTTGTATTCACTTTATGCTCACGTACTATATTGTAAGCACGTGTCTCGTAATTCCACAAGTTCCTTCCTTTCTTGTGGAGCAGGCCGAACGCCTCGACAGTATAATAGATGCATCTATGGTTCGTGCTGCTCGACCTTCGGCAGTGTACACATTATTCGGAATCGAGCCGTACGACCTAAGCATAATCGTGCGTTATATTGCTAGCAGTCCGAATATTCACGAGATTATCCTTCCACTGATGCTTGGTATTTTATATGGTATTCCTTATTCATTTGATATTGGCACTTGATATTTTCCGAGCTATTGAGATAGAATACGAGATTGAGAAGTTTATATCGTTAAAAGAAATTTTGAAAGAATATGTTGGTTACCGTTTTATGCCATTATTGCCGTTGTGCTTCATATCCGTTTACAATTTTTCATCTTACTTTACTGGACCTCTAGTAAGTGTCGATGTCGACCCCTCGTCACTACTTCTCCGGGGTTAGGCTAGATACTTACTGGGTACGCGTTGATTTACGTACTCATGTTACACTTCTGCACTAAATGTGCAAGATCTAACAGGTTTATTTGGTAGTCATCTTGGCGTGTAGGCGCAGCTTCTAAGGAGACTTTATGGTGAGCTGCATTTCAGGCTATGTATCGCAGCCTACAGAGTCTCCATTGTACTATTTACCTTATCCTGTCTCATTTATATTCCAGACAGATGTTGTATTATTATTGTACTCTTTAGTAAATGCTCATGCACTTGTGCCACCGGGTTTTTGGATACTCTAGTGGTTGTTTATGGTTCGGCTTGATATTGTCATCTTTTATTTTATATATTACTAACATTTTAAGTATTCATGATTTCTAAACGCATTTATGTCTCCACCTATCAAGATTCATAATTTAAAAATAATAAAATGAGTAATTAAGTTGTTAGTTCACCGTTGGCTTGCCTAACGACGACATTGGGCACCATTACGACCTATAGTGGGTTTTGGGTCGTGACAATGGTGATGGAATAACATATTTTGATTAGCACCAGCAAATGGAAATACCCTCCTAGAAATCTCCCAATAGCATTCGACATGACATATCCTTGTCTAGCAAAAGAAATTTGATAACCAGTGATATCCCTTAGAGGAGAAATTTCTAACATCGGAGATGCATTGTCTCTTGCAATTTCCTCCTCTTTATGTTTAGATTCTAGTAGTTTAGTTACATTACAATTGTAACCAGTTAAACCCACTAAGAAAGTAATGTGAACATATTTCGAAGAAATACCGATCTGATTAACTAGACCTCAGTAGTAACCTCGTTTGCAAGGTCTCAGAGTGAGACTAATGTGTTTTGCCATTTCCCAGAGAGCCTTCATGAAACACCTGTACCTCCTCTGATTTTGCATTGTTTAAAGTAGATTCCGTTGTATCAGTAAGGACTTCAACATCCGATCTCTCAGTAGCAAACACCTTGGAATAACAACATTCATGTGACATATTGTCAAACACATGGGCTTCAATTTCTGTAGAATATTACTTGATTGTAGCCATGTGACCTTCCGACGATTCAAGATGCCGTTTTCGAAAACGAATTCGCAACTTCGCAACAAAGCGTTCCCAATTCGTCAATTGCTTGTTCCGGAGAAGCCATCAAAACCACTCCAATGCCTTACCTTCTAGGTAAATAGACGCGCGTAATAATTTGTTGTTTTCTGATGTGCCGTAGAATTCAAAGTAGCGTTCAGCCTGAGAAATCTCTAACTCTGGATCCTCGGCACTGAATCGTCGAAATTCCACCGGAGCAGGCTTAGTCGTTGCAAGATTTTCAATCAACTCATGTAACAATGAACGAATTTCAGTGATATCCTCCGAACTCGAATCTTTCACGACCTTAATTGAATCATCGATAGTTTAAAATATTTGGTCCTCTATTGAAGACTTCTCAATGAAAGCACTAATGAAACAAACCGAATAACAACCAAACCAACTAGCTATATTGATTCACTGCTGAAAATTGGAATGAAACAGTAAAGGATAATTGAGAGATAATAGAGAGGGATGAGAGGACAGAAATACACCATAGAAGAAGGAGATGAGAAGATTGGACAGAGAGAGATGAGAAATACAGAGCTTTTCACATTACATTTGCCTAATCTTCAAAATCTAGACGATAACCCCTTTTATTCACTTAGTAACGTGCTTCCTTAACCTGGATCCCACACAAATCCTTGTTGGGCTTTCTAAATCTTGTACCTCTTCGCGGTTTAGCCCCTGGCCCAACAGCCTCTGTCCAAATATCTGGCCCATACAAATTATTTGAAATATCTTGGTTCACAACTATATATGAATATTATCCCTTTAACTTCACCTATGTCCAGTAAAGTGGGAAAGAATGATCACTAGATGTCTAAATAAAAAATCTGACTTCACCTGACCACTATGAACACTTAACTTGCTGAGAGAAGATTATTATAAACTACAGCAACACGGACCTTTGTCTCCTCCTAGACATGCTGATTGAGGGATAATTAACGCCATTTGTATATTGCAAAATAAACTGATCAGGCAAATTCAAACCCCTAGAATCCAAAAATAGTCAGAGCAGCATTTCAACAGCTCTACATGTAAAAGTAACCAATGAACGGAGAGTACCCAAATGTGAAAAGGGGGATGAATTTTTGGGAAAGGTAATGATTTTATTATTGTAGGATGTTTACAACTTGAAAAGGCAAAAGAATGTCAGGGGCAGTATAATGGTTTTCTATTTATTAGTACGTGATAAGAAAATGATACTGAAAGCTGAAACTGGAAACTTTACTTTTTAATCTACGGCTGCTATTCGCGTAACTAGCAGTTCCGTCCCAACATATTTGCAACTCTCCAAAGAAGAAAATTATCTCATCAAAATGAATTTTAACATGTTGTCACTACGATTTGGATCTCAGTAAGTGAAAATGCTAAAATTGGGCAACTTCTCTAACGTCCTATCCTATGCTAGTACCAGACTATCAGTATACACTTCTTTGACGTGGGCCTATTTAATTCCCCTAAACATCTATTTTAAATCAACTGGAAAATAGCAAGATGATTTCTATTACGTCCTCAGGTGCAAAATAAGTGTGCTTTCTGGTACATCATTGAGAAAATTATTTAATGATATTATTAATTACCTTTTATATCTTATCAAATTATTGTTCGTTGATGTTAGATATTGGAGCAAGGGCTATTAATAAACAATAATTTATGTAGAGCCAAGAGAGTTCCATTTAGTCCAATTCATTGGAAAATTTTTAATCTCTACTAGTGCAATAAAAATGGGTTTTTCGATTATATATAAACTGATAAATTCTTTTAATATAAGGAAAAATTTTAATATAGTAAACATTTAAAAATTGTTTTATGTATGTGACATTTGCCACGAGGGAGGGAGTATTAATTTTATAGTCAAATTAAATCTGCATAATTTATTCATCGCCATAATTTCTTTCTTTTTCATTATAAATACAAGAATGGCCGAGCAAATTTTCTTTAGGCTAGGAGTTTGTTAAAAAAGGAAGGGAAAAACTGTTGTAAAATGAGTAACTTCGCCATCTTCTCTCTCTTAAACTGTAACTGTCTAGTCAGTGCATGTTCGATAACGGCAAGACAGTCTACTATCACTGCAAAAACGCCACTTTCACATTCAACGGAATTGAGAAGCACAACAAAAGCACTTGCCGCAAATTCAAAGATTTCCATGGAAATTTCAAATTCTTTTACAATACCTGCAGAAATGTATTTGGTAGCGAAGTTGATCTTAAAGATCACGCATCGACGTTTCACCGAAACCAACAAAAGTAATAACTGTAGACAATAGCAAAAGTAATAAGGTAACACATATGACATAGCTCCATTCAAGGACGTCTCAATAAAATTCGTAGCGCTAAATTTTAATAAGAGGCTTTTTTTTTTTCTTTTTTCTTTTTGTCTGTAGTGTAGTTATTTTAAAAAACATAATATTAATATTAACATT
Organism: Nicotiana obtusifolia; assembly: GCA_002018475.1. Lineage (NCBI taxonomy): Eukaryota > Viridiplantae > Streptophyta > Magnoliopsida > Solanales > Solanaceae > Nicotiana > Nicotiana obtusifolia. The sequence goes on from MCJB01038402.1 coordinate 144,662, forward strand.
GATTTCTTTTTTTCTTTTGTTTTATTTGTAGTGCACTTTATCTTACAAAACATAATATGGAGTATTAATATTTATATTGGTAAGAAAATTTAAGTTAATAAGATTTTAACCACATATTTATAATGTGCTACTTTGGATCTTATTTTAAAAAATATTATTTGCTAATGTGAAGATTTGAGTAGTTTAATTCAAAGTTATAAAATATTTTTATAGTTAAAATAGACAATTTTTTCTTTCTACTTTTATAAGGAGTTTGTACTTTTTTCTTTTTGGACAAGTTCTGCATTTGGCCAGTCGGTCAAATAATTATATCCGCTAAACCAAATATAAAAAAATGTACATTGATTATATATAATAATATAAAGATTTATACGTTAATATACAAAATATATACTGTATATTTTTTTCGTCATTATTCTGAGAGTGACTATATAGTGTAGGTTTTCTTTCTTCTTTTTACTAATACTAAGCGAAAATAAGATAGAAAATTCATAACCAAAAGTATTTTCGGACCCTAAGATTTAGTGGGGCCTAAAGCAAAGGCTTTATTAGCCTCCCCTGCTCCATTCTTTTGTTTCTTTCTTTCTTCCTTTTCTTCTAAATTTCCTTTAAGTTGTTTTAAGGCAAGCTGTTGGCCGTAGATGCGGAGTTGGGAGGGAGGCAACTTGGACCGCATATGCGAAGGGCCTTGCACAATTACGATGGCGCAGATGCGCATTCTTGACCGCAGAATCGGCTCCACAAATGCGAGGTATTTTTCCGCAGAAGTGAAATGTGGGACTTAAGTGGATTCCGCACTTCCTTTGGTTTTTCAACAGATGCGGTATCGCAGAAGAGACATATGAGCCGCAGAAGTGAAAGTTCTTGAGCTAGGATTTAATTTCATTTATCACATTTTGAGATCGGAGCTCAAATTTGGGCGATTTTGAGGGGATTTTCACGTTTCGGATTGGGATTTGACTCGTTCAGGAGCCGATTAGAGAGGCAAGGACTTTGTACTTTGGAATAAAGGATTTGAAGTTCAAAATTTGGTTTATGCGTATTTTTTACGTTGATCGACGACCAAGAATGATTTTGGGGTGGTTTTTCTTTAATGGTAGTCTGGAAGATACTTGGAGTTGCTTAGGCATTATCTTACCGGCTGGTTTGTACTTCCTCTGCTTTGTGTGTAATAAACTTAAAAGAAGCAACAATCCTGTAAATATGAGTGTATTAGGGTTGATAGTTGGGTAGAATAAGGGTGGGGGAGTCCATTCCATGTTCAAAACATTCACTGACTCTGTTACTCATTACTCTTATCAAGGGAAACGTACTCATCAATGTCAATGTCACATCAGTAAGGTATGCTTCAGAAGTATTTTGTTCATTATATGTTTAATTTTTTTTTCTCTGTGTTAGGAGACTTCAGCGAATTTTTTTTGCAAATCTTGTCCCTTCTTGTAATTGGTCAAGTTTCCATGTATGGTTTTTCATTGAACTGACTGGAAGTTTTTGGAGTAAATGTTCACATAGACAAGCAGTCATTCATCAATCAAGTGAAAGAACAACATACTAATGACTTGACTTATATTTATTTGCACTTGTGGTTTCATGCCCACAATTCCAATGGTTAATATATGTCGTCCTTTTGATTCAGCATGGAGTACTATTTTGTGATGTTGTTTGATGAGCATCATGATTTCATTTTCTGATGTAGTGGCCTGGAAAATTCAAGTTACGATGATGCATTAAACAAGAACTACGTTCAAGGATCAAGGTTTGTTTCAATTCTGCAAAATTCATGTCGTTGTTCTGCTAAATTTACGTCGTTGATAGTCCTCTTGATTTAAGCCCCAAGCAATAAAGGCATATATCTTGACAACATTCATATTGCAAAGATAACTATATAGTTGTTTATGCACCAACATGTTAATATACCCCTGTGACACAAGTTTGGAAACATTCAAGATATCAAGATATAAGCAGATGGCTTGCACTCACTTCAAGTTTGAGTTCGCCATATTTGATAAGGTTGGAATAGCATAAACACCTTTTTTTCTCTTGTAGTGATGTGTCTCAGTTCATTACTTCAAATAGCAGAAAAAGGGGAGGGGGTGTTAAAATAATTGAAGGGGTATAATCAGAAAGAAATGCTTTGCTTGGAATAGTATTGAATCTGTTTCTTTTGAAAATAAAAGCAACAAACAATATGTGGTAGTCTTAACTGCTGAACCTTCTTAATGATATAGGTTGATGCGAATGGTGGTAATGTTGCTCCACTCTATAAATTTCTGAAATCAAGCAAAGGTAACATCGAGGTTAGCAGCCAATCCTTTTGCTATGGTTCCTTTCCTTGCTCTAGAATTGCTAATGCAGAATATAGCTGAGAAATCTCTCTCCTTGTATCCCTGCAGAAGGACATCAAGAAACTGCTCGCGATTGCTTACGCTCTAGATTGGCCTGCTTCTGCTTTTTTAATTGGAAACAATGAATAAAATCCATACCAGTTATATTTTTTTTTTTGAAACCTGTGTATTCATTTGAATCTCAGAAGGTTCAATTTAAGATGTTTAGAGGACTCTCGACCATAAGACGTGCATTTAGTCCAGAACTCTGTTGGTGATTGTTTTGTCCCTTTGTTATCAAGCTTTAGGAATTAATGCTAATTGGTACGTGTTGCACTCCACCTTCTAGAGGTAAATCATGATTTTGACTTCATTCTGTTTCACATACGTCCTATATTGGAAATTTATTTTCAGATCTATTTGAAGCTATACTGCATCTTTATATTTAATGGCTAGCTTGGGTCTGTTTTAATACTTGAAGCATGTATCTGTGATTCCAATGCATGGTTATAAATCCCACTTGTAGTCTTGTTTTTTTAAACAAAATAAATAAAAACAACAGAAACAACGCTAAAGTGTATCTTTACATGACAAAACCTGTGTTCAAGTTGCTTCTTTGTTCCGTCACAGGAAAATTTCAAAGAATGTGTCGAATCTCTATTCGTCCTATAAAGCACATCTTAGTTTTCTTTAGTCCACATCACATATGATGCTTCAGGACCCCCAAGCCAGTTCAAGAAATCATTGTTAGTAATCTGTGTTTGAAAAATAATTTTTGCAAATTAAAATGAAACTAGAAACAAAACAGAATTAGAATAAGAATATAATAAGTTTCGAGCCCAACAGGAAACTGTGTTTGCTTAGGAATTTAATCCCCTCACGGTTGTCTAAGGTTATTGGATTAATTCCTCCCGGGATAAAATAGAATAACTATTCTGTAATACCGCCAATAGAAATTACAGAACTTTGTCGAACTCAACAAATGGCATTAAACCACACTGATGCTTACGTTTTACTTTTGAAAAAATAATGTAGAAATGCAGAAGCGCAAAAGGAGAATTTTCAGATTTTTCGGTGGTGAAAAATGAGGCTACTCCTCTGTATTTATAGCTAAATATTGGGTTTCAACAGGTGCCAAGATACCTGTTCGTTTGAAATGGTGTTTGTTCGCTAGAATTAAAATTCTGTTAGGCGCGAATTTGACAGTTGAGAACCGCGAATTTTAATTTAAAAAGTTCGCTACAAAATCAAAAAAGAAATTAAATAAGGGAAAGTGGGAAATAAATTTGGTCCAAAAAATTATCTATCAATCATATCAATTGACCGAATCAATCAAATCAGTTGACCGAATACGAAGCCGAAATATAAGCCGAAGTCGAAACCGAAGCCCAAAGCGAGCCGAGCGAGCGACGACGCTAGGCATCACTTCTTCTCAACTTTTTTAAGAGCTAGAAGATGTGCTTCTCTATATAAGCACAAGAATTTCTTTTCTATTTTCTGATGAGGGACAAAGTACCTTAGCAAAAGGAACACTTCAAACTTTTCGTTTCCCTTCAAACCTATTTCCTCCATTTCTCATTCACACCTCTTTATTTAATTAAATAAAAATCCAACAATCTCCCACATGAATAGGGTATGGCTATCTGAAAATATGCAAGTATGAAAAACTGTGTGATTTACAAGCAAGGATTAATCGCATCTAGATAAGTAGGTTTCCCTTCTCGGTCAATCGATAGATTTGATATCTTTGAACCATCAAACTTTGGCCACAAGTCACACAATCAACCATTTAACCGTCTTTGGTTCTCATTGTTGTGTTTGTTTCAACTATGAACATTGCCTGGTTTATAAGTGCGTAGAGAACTGGCCTTACAGGATTCTCTTTGAAGCGACTTACACTTCACACTTACATAGGTGATTCCGAAACGTGCTATCCCATAGATACACTATTTGATATCCTCCGAATCAAACTTAGAAACCATTAAAACTTAGAAACCACGGATTAAAGCCTTAATGTTTAATCCGTGGTACTGAACATTGTCTTCATCACGAGAATGGATCAAAATTTTGTTTGACAATGTTGAACCGTCATTAGTAACTTTGTATGATCTCCTTGAACCTAGATCCTGGAGTCTCCAGGTTTCTAGGTAGAGTTACCGCCACAATGACTTGTCCTCGGTCATAATCCCATTCCCAGACCTTCCTATTGTCACTTGACTATCACAATGTATGCATATAGGAGCCACTGGTTTGGGACAAAATGAAATATCTTCCAAGAAATTCTGGAGCCATTCAGCTTCTTCTCTAGCATTATCTAAAGTTATAAACTCAGACTCCATTGTAGAGCGAGTGATACATGTCTGTTTGGATGATTTCCAAGAAACTGCTCCTCCACCACTAGTAAAAACATATCCACTTGTGGACTTTGTTTCTGATGATCCAGCGATCCAATTTGCATCACCATATCCTTCAATTACCGCAAGATACTTACTGTAGTGCAAAGCATAATCTTGGGTATGTTTTAGATACCCCAAAACTTGTTTTGCTATCTAATGGATTTGGTCGGGATTACTTGTGTAACGACTCAGTTTACTTGCTGCACAAGCTATATTAGGTCGTGTACAATTCATGATATATGTTAAACTTCCCAACACTCGAGCATAATCCAATTGAGATCTGCTCTGACCTAGATTCTTTGTAAGAGCAACATTTACATCAATCAGGATCTCTGCAACTTTGAAATTTTAATTCTTGAATTTTTCAAGTACTATTTCAACGTAATGAGATTGAGACAATGCCAGACTTTGAGAATCCTATGAATTTTAATTCCTAGAATTAAATTAGCAGCTCCTAAGTCTTTCATATCAAACTTACTAGCAAGCATATGCTTAGTAGCAATTATATCCGCATTGTCTTTTCTCATTATTAACATATCATCAACATATAAACATACAATGACTATGTGGTTTGGAGGGTTTTTAATGTAAACACATTAATCAAACTCATTAATCTTAAACCCATTTGCCAACATTATTTGGTAAAATCTTGTATGCCATTGTTTGAGTGCTTGTTTCAATCCGTAAAGTGACTTAACAAGTCGGCACACCTTCTTTTTTTTCCCGGAAACCATGAACCTTCAGGTTGTTCCATATAAATTTCTTCATCCAAATCTCCGTTTAAGAAGGCTGTCTTCACATCCATCTAATGGATTTCAAGGCCATACACGACGGCTAACACTATTAATATCTGAATAGATATAATCCTTGTGTCACGATCCAAACTGGAGGGCCATGACTAGCACCCGGGCCATACCTGCCGAGCACCAACGCACATTTTATCTAACCTTTATTATTACCTACAAGGGCCGACGAGATCAATATAAATAGTAGACATGAATCCTAAACAACCAACAATGACAGATAATGGCATGAACATATATATCATAGGCTGACAAGGCTGTTATGAGGCTACGTATAAGGTACGAGCTGACAAGCTGCCATGAGAGACTATACAACAAAAATTAGTCGACAAGGCAGTCCAAATTATACATGAGTCGACACCTGTCTATGAGCCTCTAAAGGAACATAAGTGCTGAAACATTGCCAGAACAGGGCCCCGACATACCCATAACGTCAACGAAAATGCATACCAAGACCATGGCAAATCCGGAGAAGGGATCTCGCCAATAACCGCTGAATTGGGCAGCCTACTATGGTAGGGGAGCTTCGCCTACCTGTCTATCAGGACCTGCAGCACGATATGCAGCTCCACAAATAAAAGGACGTCAATACGAATAAAGTACTGAGTATGTAAGGCAGGAAAGCATAAGTAAGAACAATAATGTAAATAAGGATAGAGAATATACAACCTGTAACATCTAGGTGCCTCTGAGGGCTACTGACATGAATGCATGACACACATCCACACACACACACACACACACATATATACACACACACACACACACACACACACATAAACTTTTAAAACATATGCCTTTGTGGGCATCAGTATCATCATATCTGACCCGGCCTTAATAGGCTCGTAAAAACGTATCCGGCCATCATAAGACTCGGTAGAATCGTACCCGGTCACATGGAGCTCGGTAAAACCCAACTGATAAGTGGTTGCACAATAGGTGCCGTACCCAGCCGACTATAGCGCGGCTCGGTAGATTAAAGTAGATACATATATATGATGTGTGCTGGACTTATGGGAATGACATTTTGAACTTTCAGAGTGACGTAAGATCGGTATCCTCCATACATTATTAGGACTAAATCCTCATGAAGAATCTTATAAGAATCAGGAAGTACCAACAATATTGATAACATAAGAATAAGAGAAGTAACATCAACATCAATCGTTCCATAAGAAGAGAAACAATGTAAGTACTGCTAACCTCTAAGAGTGGAGTATCTTTGGAAGCTCGTTCATTAGATTACGCACAATCGAAGTCGTGCAAAAGAAGGAAAGGGATAGCCTCACATACCTTGTATATACTGCCCAACCTCAAGATATGAAAATGCGATGACTCCTTAGTCTATAATAAGAGAAATGACACTATCGTTATCGTTTAAGCGTCATAACTATTATGTATCAACCGTAACCTATTTTACGATCAAACAGACAGTACCTCCCCTATTTATATGAATTCCCACAAGTTAACACAATCACCAAACAGCCCAAACAACATCAGTAATAATCATATTGAGCCTCCTAAAACAGTCCACTAACCAACAACATTACTAGCAAGCCTTTCGACATATATCTCACAAGTTCTAGCTTCAACGACTTAGCCGTAACTTGGATAATCTTAAATACATGTAGAGTAAGAGGTTTCTTACATTTAAACAGAAATAACAACTCCAATTTAACCTTAATTGACCACGAAATATCCCTCCAATGCTGCCACAAGAACAAGAAAGCGAAGCTAGCAATCAATTAGGGTTTTTCGGCACTAGAATCACTTTAGAAGACTTGAAATAACCTAGGGTTGATATTAAAACTTGAGGGAGTATTTTAAAGAACAAAAAAAACTTAAAACAACCTCCCACACGAGCTGAACAACACAAAAATCAGCAACAACAAGAAGAACAGCCACGGGATTCTCGACACTTGATTTGTGTTGTTTGCCCTTTGTTTTAGTCTTGGATCATGAGAGAACCCTGAGAGAGTGTTCTTAGAGTTATAAGGTCTGCATATACTGAAAACTAATGACTTAAAATGGGGTTGAGGCGTGTTATATACATCTATATGTCTTAACCGCCTATATGGGTCCCATAGAGAGCTGCTTGGCGAGTCTCGCGATAGCGCGAATATCTCTCAAATCGGAGATCATATCGACAAACGGTTTAATGCATTAGAAACTAGACTCATAAAAATTGAATTTGGTGGGTAGATCACCCCTTAATTCCAAGTAAATTGGGATAAAAGCTTAGTGACATTTGACCTAAAGTATAAGTAAAATTATGAACGTAAGTTGCGACAATTTTTGTCGACTTTTGTTTCATAACTCGTTTAACTTCAAGACTTATGAAACGGATATTATATGATTCAAATACCTTAAAACACGACCTCTTGGTAATATTAATCACCTCTAGATTTACCCGAAAATACGAGTTACAACATCCTTGATTCGTTTAACTTCTAGTACTTGTTAACCACTCTTATACACCCTTGGGTCATTTAAGACCAATAGGACTAAATTCTTATCATCTCAAAGATAATCTCTTCTCGGACCTACGTAGACTAACTTACGGTGTAATCGAAATGCAAATATGGGTTGTAAGACCTTGTTACCGGCGAGTATGTATCAAAGTAATCAAGACCTTCTCGTTGTCTAATTCCTTTAACAACTAATCTTGCCTTATATTTGTCAATAGTACCATCAGCTTTCATTTTCCTTCAGAAAATCTACTTATAACCCAAAGGTTTATTTCTTGGAGGAAGATCAACCAATTCACAAATATGATTACTTAATATGGAATCTATCTCACTATTGACTCCCTCTTTTCAATATTGTGCTTTTGAGGAAGACATTGCTTCTTTAAACATTTGAGGCTCATTTTCTAACAAAAATGTCAGAAAATCTGGTCCAAAGAAAGTAGTTGTCCATTGATGTTTACTACATCTTGAATTTTTCTCACTAAACGTACTTTTTTTTTTGCTTCTTCTCGAGGTCGCTTAGATTTTTCACTAGATGACTCACATTTTTATATGGATAAATATTCTCAAAGAATTCAACATTATCGAATTCGATTACCGTATTAATATGAATGTTAGGATTTTTTAGTTTACGAACCAGAAAACGATATGCCTTACTATTTGTTGCATATCCTATGAGAATTCAATCAATAGTTTTCGGCCCAATCTTTACCCTTTTGGGCTTAGGAACTTGCACTTTAGCCAACACCCACACACTTTAAAATATTTTAAGTTGGGTTTCCTACCTTTCTATTTTTCATATGGAATGGATTGCGTTTTATGAGGAACTCGATTGAGTATTTGGTTAGCTGTAAGAATAGCTTCCTCCCCACAATTTCTAGGGTAAACCGGAACTTATCAACAAAGCATTCATCATCTTCTTTAACGTTCTATTCTTCTTTTTTTTTCGCAATTTCATCAGATTACCATGAGTAAGGTGCAGTTGCTTGGTGAATAATGCCATATTCCAAATATATTTCTTCAAAAGGAGATTCATATTTTCCACCCTATCACTTCTTATCATTTTGATCTTTTTGTTTAGTTGCGTTTCAACTTCGTTTTTGTATTGCTTGAAGGCATTAATTGCTTCTTCTTTACTATTAAGTAAGTAAATATAGCAATATCTAGTATCGTCGTAAATAAAAGTTATGGAATACTGTTTTTTCAACCGAGATGGTATTGATTTCACGTCGCAAATATCTATGTAAATTAAGTTAAGGAATTTGATTCCTTTCAACTAACTTATAAGGATGTTTAACATACTTGAATTTCACACATATTTGACATTTCGAATTATCGCATTCAAATTTAAGCAATACTTCTGTGTTAACCAGTTTCTGTATAGTTTTGAAGTTGATGTGACTTAAACGTACATGCCATAAGTTATTTAACTCAAGTAAGTAAGAAGAAACTTGAACTTTATTGATATCAACAACTATTATATTCAACTTGACAAAGCCCTCAGTTAGGTAACTCTTTCTTACATACACATCATTCTTACTTGCTCAGGTAATTCTTTGGTCCAGACGGCTTCTTTCTTTTTGTTGCTTGTAGACGCTTCTTCAACAATATTTTCTCCCATTATTGTTGAGTTTTCACGGGACTTCTTTTCAGCAACCTTATTGTCATCTTTAATCTGTAGACGAACAATAAGGTCTTCAAGTGTTATTTTCTTGCGCTTATATTTCAAGAAATCCTTAAAGTCCTTCCACAGTGAAGACAACTTTTCAATAAATGCCGCAACTTGAAACGCTTCATTTATGACCATACCTACAATCATAAATTTATAATAATATAATCAATATCCTTAATAAAAATATTGATTGAATTTATACCTTCGATACGGAAGTCATGAACGATGACTCGCAATTCTTGAACTTGAGTTATGACATACTTGTTGTCAACCATTTTAAAGTCCAAAAATTTTGCGGCAACAAACTTTTTAAGTCCAACATCTTTTTTCTTATACTTCTTTTCAAGAGCATTCCGCAACTCTTTCGAAGATTCCATGACAGTATAAGCATTGTACAGGACATCTTCCAAACAACTCAAGATATAATTTTTGCTCAAGAAGTCAGAATGCTTTCATGCCTTCGTGATCACAAACCGCTCATTATCCGGAGTTTCTTCTGCCAAGACTGGAATGTCCTTGCTGATGAATAGTTATAAACTGAGTGTGGTTAGGTAGAAGAACATTTTCTGCTGCCAGTGCTTGAAGTCCATGCCGGAAAATTTTCTGGGCTTTTCTGCCGGTGCGATCGCTGGTGCAGGGAGACTTGAAGATGCATTAGTCATTGCAACAGTAGTAGTCACAACAGAACTATTTTGTTGTTTCGTATTTGTTGTTATTTTTATGTAAAAGAATTTGACACAAACATAATTAGTAAGTCGGTGAAATTTTTATATCTTCAAATCGTATACACACACACAACTGAGTAGAAAACTACAAGGATTTTAATATCGGATATAGTACAAAGTCACAAAGACTTTAATCTCAAAGTGAAGTAGAAAATCGAAGATTTTAATCTCCAAAGCTGGAGTAGAAATTCGCTAGGATTTTAGTCTCCCAAAATTAGAATATAAGATGAACACAAAATAAATATTTAGATTCTTTAATAATCTGTGTTTGAAAAATAATTTCTGCAAAATAAAACGAAATCAGAAACAAAACAGAAATAGAATCAGAAGAATAAAAGTTCCGAGCCCAACCGAAAATTGTGTTTCCTTAAGGAATTTTATCCCCTCACTTTTGCCCAAGGTTATTGGATTAATTCCTCCCAGGATAGAACGGAATAATTATTCTATAGTACCGGCAATGAAAATTATAGAAATTCGTCGAACTCAACAAACGGCAGTAAACCACACCGATGCTTACGTTTTGTTTTTGGAAAAACAATGCAAAAATGCAGAAGAGGGGAGAATTTTTAAATTTTTCAGTGGTGAGAAATGAGGCTACTCCTATGAATTTATAGCCAACGATTTCAATAGGTGCCAAGATATCTGTTCGTTTGAAATGGTATCTGTTCGCCAGAATTAAAATTCTGTTAGGCGCGGATTTGACCGTTGGAAACCGCGAATTTTAAATTAAAATTTCGCGAAAAAAATATCAGAAAAGAAATTAAATAACGAAAAACATCCAAAAAATAATCAATCAATCATATCAATTGAGCGAAGCTGAAGTCGAGCTGAGTAACAACAGAGCAAGGCATCACTTCATCTCAACTCTTTTAAGAGCTAGAAGATGTGCTTCTCTATATAAGCACAAGAATTTCCTTTACATTTTCCGATGAGGGACAAAGTGAAGGAACACTTCAAACTTTTCGTTTTCCTCCAAATCTTTTCCCTCTATTTCTCATTCACACCTCTTTATTTAATTTAATAAAAACCCAATAATCATACTCTAAGTTGTTAATTTCCTTTACTCAGCATGTCATTAGAAAAGGCCTATAGGGAAATTCAACGTTAGACTCAAAAGTCTTTTCCAAGAGCTTTAATCTGCAGATGTTTATTGCATTTTAGAGATCTTGTTCTTAGACCATCTAATTCTAACTTTCCAAGGGGTTCGACTGATTATCAAGACTAGAAAAATAATCTCAATGTAAAATCCGAGACTGCTTTATCCCCCGTTTGATTGAATTTTTATTTGTGGTAATAAGCAGGATTATTATTTTATACCGCAAGTCTCGTAGTATTTATTTTGTACCGAATTCAATGTAGGATCCTATCAATCCTTGAAAAACATCTACAAGACTAAAATATCCTTAATTATCTATTTCTTTTTTTTTTTGGGCAATAAATATGAAATATTACCATAAACAAAACAAACATACACCTAAAGAGCACCAGATACTCTGACCACCTTCTAGGAAGAGTGCCAATAGTATAAGGTCTCTAAGCAACAAAAACTAGTTACAAATTCTCTGTATGAACAACCTACATCTACGTGCCTTATGTGCTCCTTGTAACATATATACTCTTTCCCTAATTTCCTTTTTAATTTGTTGTATAACAAACTCCTAATTCACACGAATGTCTTTGAAGATTTTTCAATTCTTCACTGTCCAGGTATGATAAACAGTAGCCTTTAGTGCAACAGTGAGGACCTCCTTTTGAAATATATTCCAATGCTTTCTCCTAATTCTCATAATGCTTTGCATCATTTCCCCTCGCAAAATTCCTAGCCCAAACCAGTTTGATAGATCTTCTCAGATATCAGTAGCCCATGGATATGACCCAAACATATGTTGTGTTGTTTCCATTTCACCAGTATCACATAAACAACAGGTGGAGTCTTCACACGCAATCCCCATCCTAATCATTCTCTCCTTGGTAAGCATTTTTCATTGTCCTACTAACCACAAGATAAAATAATGCTTTGGCATCAATACTCTGGTCCATATTAACTCTGATCCTACCACTATAGGTCGTACACCCAGCAGAGCCAAGTAGCTAAGTGTGACAGAATATTGTCCATTTCCAGATAAAGAATATTTTCCATTTATATACCAGTGTGCCATTCCTCGCTTGACTTTATGCAACTTTTTCCAATATCAACTGCATTCAGTAGGTGGAGTGTATTCCTAGATATCAGGATCATTCTTTATATAAACCTCATGTACCCATTTAACCCATAGCATATCTTGTTTCTCAGCCAACAACCATAATAACTTTCTTATTGATGCCACATTCAACAACCTGTAGCTTTTCACATTTAGGCCACCGTATTTCTTAGGCAAACACACTTGCTCTCATGCCACTAGAGAAACTTTCTTTTTGTCATCTGTACTGCCCCACAAGTACTCTTTATATTGTTTATCCACCTGCTTGAATATACTCTGTGGCAAGATAAACACTGATCCCCAAAAGTTGTGGAGGGAGAACAATTCTGAATTAATAACTTGCAGCCGACCAGCATATAATAGATGTCTAGCAGAAGCAGACTTGATTTTAGCAGCGATTTTATCAACTAGCTGCATACAGTCCAGTTTATTCCATTTCTTTGGAGAGTGTGGGAGCCCTTGATATCTCATTGGAAACTCTCCTGCTGAAAAGCCAGTTCTTACAATCAGTCTGTCCCTGGTCTCTTCATCTACACCTGCAATGAAGATGTTATATTTATCCAAATTAGCTACAAGGCAAGTCGTGATAGTGAAATGTTGAAGTGCCTCCGTGACTCTGTTGATGCAAGATTCATTGCCTTTACAAAAGATCATTAGATCATCTGCAAAAATTAGGTGTGTCAGCCACAAACTTTTGCACATAGGATGGAATCTGAAATTCGAAGGTTAGGACATTTTGTTCATCACCCTTGAGAAATATTCCATAACCATGACAAATAATAAAGGAGACAGAGGGTCTCCTTACCTCAAACCTCTTCTTCCTTCAAAATATTCCCACCCCTCCCCATTCACCTTCACTGAAAACTTCGTAGAGGTCACACAATTCATAACTAGTTTAACAAATCTTCTAGGAAACCCAACTCCTTGTAGCATTTCTTCAATAAATTTCCATCTAACCATATCATATGCCTTTCGTAGGTCAATTTTCATCATACACCTTGGTGAAGTTTCCTCTTATAATATCGTAACAAGTCATTACATATTAATACATTCCAAATCATTGACCTTCCTTGAACAAAAGCAGCTTGTGTGCCAGTCACCACCAATGGTAGGACAACATGTAACCTCTTGCATAATATCTTGGAGATACACTTATAAACCACATTGCAACATGAGATTGGCCTGAATTGGCTAGCCTCTCCTGGTCTATCAACTTTAGGAATCAATGCTATCATTGTTGCATTAATCTGTTTCAAGAACGTTTTGGAAAAACTCTAACACTGCTTCTGTGACTTCCTTGCCAACAATGGTCCAAGCATCTCTGAAGAAACTATGACCATATCCATCTGGACCTGAACTTTTATTGATACAAATGCTGAACATAGCCTTCTTGACTTCCTTCTCAGTGAAAACTCTAATTAGATTCAATTGCTGTTCTGCTTCAAGAATGGGGCCATTTCTCAGTGAAAACTTTAATTATTTCTTTTTTCTTATTTACTTTAAGAGTAAGGATAAAATTGTTAACCAAAACTTTATTCAATTTTAAACCAAACACATGTGAATTAATCGTCGGATATCCCTTTTTCAATGCAATGAAACAAAATTAAGGTTTGTTGTCATTTAATCCTGTTTTTAAGCATTGATGGAAACCAAAACGATACCTGAGAGTCATATATTAAGGCTTGTTTTAATTTAATCCTATTTCTGGGCATTGATTGAAACCATGACTTACGGTCGTCAGCTTCTTCTCGTTGTTCTAAATCTGCTAGCTGCTTTGAGTAGCTGCGCCGATAGTCCTCTGAACTGCTACTGAATTGAGAGTTGAAGTTATAAATTTCTATGCAAAACTGTGAGTTCAAAGCTACAAGTCCAAAATTCAATTAAAGGTTTGAGGTCAGCAATTCTTGTGTGTTATTTACACTTGAATTAGAGCTTGACTCTGGGATTTGGGGTCAGCTTTTTGCACTAGTTTGTTCGTTAAAGATACAACTAATTTTTTGGGTCCTTAACTAAGAAAAAAATAATTTGGGGACCTCATAAAGACTTTTGTATTATGAAGGATAGTAGGAATATTTAAGTTTAGGTGACAAAAAAGTCACCTAATTAGAAATGGTGACTTTTTTGACCGTCCAAGTCAAACTCAGGTTTAAAAAGCTGATTAGTTTAATTTGGGGCTGGATTATAATTTATAAAACTTGTAATCTCTTTAAAACTACAAAAAGGCCCATCAGTTAAAATACCTTTCCCCCACACTTTATTTTAGAAACAGAACACTTCCGTCAGTAAAGTAAAGTACTCCCAACAACTTCCGTCTCTTCTTTTCTCTGATCGCCATCGTTTCTCTGATCAGCTTCTTTTCTCGAACCGGCGACCACCGTTCCGCGACTCTCAGTTGAAAAAGCCTCTCTCTCTCTCTCTATTCAGTTGTTCGTTGTCAGCAACTACTCAGGTAAACATTGTTTTCAGTTGGTTAAAAAAATTTAGGGTTTTGAATCGGTGCCTGAAAATGACGATTTAGGTCAGAGAAGATGAAGAAGATCATGGGTTTTTGTTGAATGTTGTTTGCTTTGTTGTAGTTTCGTGTATTTGTTGCACTTGTTGGGTTTGTGAGTTTGTAAGGAGTGGTTGTGGTTGTGAAAGTATGGTTTTTGGATGAAGAAGAGCATGGGTTTGTTGATGTTCTCCAACAACTGAGGTTACCTGCTGGGTTTTTTGTGAATGTTGTTTGTTTTGTTGTATTTTTTTAGTGTATTTGTTGCACTTGTTTGATGAAGAAGAGCATGAGTTTTTCTTGTTGAGTGTGTTTTTGTTCTACTTATCCTTGTAGTTTCGGAAAAAAAAAGGCTTGCAATTTTGTTGATGTTTTCCAACAACTGACCTGTAATACTTTTTGTGAATGTAGTT
>MCJB01038413.1:0-59556 GCA_002018475.1 Nicotiana obtusifolia
ACCCCTCGACCGCAATATCGAGCCCGGTGTCGATCATATAGTTCCGACCTCGGCGTCGGATATCGATCCTGGTATCGATCATATAGTTCCGACCTCGGCGTCGGATATCGATCCTGGTATCGATCATATAGTTCCGACCTCGGCGTCAGATATCGATCCTAGTATCGATCGTATAGTTCCGATCTTGGCGTCGGATACGTGATCCCGATTGAGGAAGGTGGCCGGTGCCGAGGTTTGATCTCGATTTGTCCTTTCATGAGGAAATCCGATTTTGCCATACACACAAAGTTTTGCTGGCTTTAGTCATAATTTGAATACAAGTGACAAATAATTACTTTGACATAACGATTATCCCCAAAAGAATAACAATTCATTTAAAACAAATATCATAATATCGTAGTCTTCACAAATTCTAAAATAAGCATTCTTAATCAGCTCGAATTAGATAGTTTAAAAATAAAAAACTAACATATTTCGTTGAAAAAAGCAAATGACACCAGCAATTGATAAAAAAAATAATTCTAAAAAGCGAAAAATCAAGGTTAATCACTACAATACTGAAATTGATGATCCAAAGGATAATTATTAGTAATAAAATACTATAAAATTAAAAAAACTAACATGATTTAGCGAGTTTGAAACAATTAGCAGCTTTATCGAACAACTCAGCAGCGTCATCGTGTTTGGAACCGAAAAGTCCCCAACCGCTTAGTTTTTTCTCTGCTTTTTTCTCGAATTCTTCTCCTCTTGCTATGTGATCCCCCATTTTCTTTTTTTTGGTGGTTTTTTTTTTTAGCTTAGCAGAAAAGGATTCTGAAATTAGAAAAAAGAGGAAGAACTAAGGGGGTGGAATGGCGAGGGAGTTGATTTTTCAAATAATGGGCCTTGACTTTTCTCAGGGCCCGTATCCTTTTTAATTGGGCTTAAAACTTGAACTAGAGTCCAATTATTCGGGACTCGCAAATGTTATTACTCCATTCATTTTATTTTAGGAAATTTTACGGTATACATCCTATATAAACTAAAATTATTTTAAAATATTATTTTTTATAGCTACTTTTTATATTTTATAGCAAAATAAGTATTTATGATATGTACTACCGTTGAGCCATGAAATAGCTATTTATGTTTTGCCTCTCTCTTTCTTTCAATTAGCATACGATTCTGTCTCAGAATTTTCTTCTTTCATCCTCTCTCTCTCTCTCCTTCTTCTCCCTCTCTTTGAGCAAAATAGGCCGAATCATAAATACAAAGAGAAATAAATCATGAAAGGAACCCTAAAAATCACAAAATTAGAAACATGAAAATAAACATATAATCAAAAAAAGGAAGCAGACATACCTAGGGCGACGAAGAGATTGAAGAGAAAGAGAGATTCTTAACACGGTAAGTAAGAGAGAAAAGAGGAAGAAGCTGTCGAATTGAAAGCTTGTAAATTTTAATGGAAGAGGTAGTGAAGCGATATTGGCCAGAAAACGCCATTTCCGATGAACTTTCTGCTCTTCTTTGCTATTTAGTCACATACAATAATACAAATACATTATATTCTATAATAGTTCACTCAAACACATTATATTTTTGTATCAATATAGTTTTTTTGCATGTCTTTATAGGATATAAACATTGAAACACTGAATACAAACATTAAAATTGAACAGAATATAAACAGTGAATACGTTTAATTTTAAAAGCAGTGAAATACAGTAAAGTACACCGAATACAAATAGAAATACAGTGAATACAATCAATGAAATATACTGAATATAACAGTAATAACATGTATTAAGAATAACTAAAATATTGTTAATACAAATACATTTGAATACACTATGTATATAAAATAGCAAATACAGTAAATACAAACATTAAATCTAATGAATGCAACAGTAAAAAAAATTAATATTGAAACACACTAAAAAAAAGTTATATACAACTGAAAAATCATTTGAATTAATTAGGTTGATAATAAGGCATGTTAGAAATAATTTTGTTGAGTTATATTAGGAGTGTATCGTGCTAATTGATATTATTTCCGTTATTGGATAGCTGGACATACCAATTTTTAAGGTGATTGTCGTTACTATATTCACGAATACATGACGCGAATATATGTGAATCCATGCGTGTATAGCTTGACTGCCCTGATTTTAGGCACTTTTTATTATTGTATTCATGAATACAACAGCAAGAATACATGTGAATACATGTGCGTACAGCTGGTCTGCCCTTATTTTAGGTGTTTTTTGCTGCTATATTCATGAATACATGGCGCGAATACATGTGAATACATGCACGTACAGCTGGACTGCTCTGATTTTTAGGCGCTTTTTGATGTTGTATTCATGAATACATCAGCGCGAATGCACTACCGTAACAACTTAATAGTAGCTATAAGAAGTAATTATGTACATAGTAGCTATAGAAAGTTAATAGCCACTAAACAATAGTGGCTTCTGAAAATTCCTCTTTATTTTATGTGGCAGAATGACTGTAATTGATAAAACACGGATTATAAACTTATGATTTTAAATATTTATAATATTATTGTAAATTTAAAAGTATATACCATTAAAAATAAAGTATATCATTAACAATAAAATAAAACAATACACATTAATATTTTGAATTAGTGGCCTCCGTTTCTCCCTCAGCGCATGTTAGCATAACATTCGCCGCCATGGGGAAGAAAGCTCGAAAACCCTCGCATAAGGCAATAATGGCACTGGAGACCATCGCATTGGGTGCGCGTCATCAAAGTAAGAAGGATGACCGACTGAAAGGAAGTGAAATTCCAACGGAGCAACTCAAGGAGGTGGAAACCAATAGAGCAGTACCATGCATGGATGAATTGATCGAACAAGGGGAAACAGAAGATCTAGTACCAATTGTCTGCCAATTAGGATCACGTGTCAAGGAAGTGCAGGAAGGAACTTCATCTACGCCACAACAATGGAAGGGGGTGTTGAATTATGGGGTTGGTCAAGGGAAAATGTCATGGGCTGATGAAGTTGAAGCTTCGCCAGAGTTGAATGCTAAGGGTTCCATTTGGGACAACTTTGATGTTACCAAGGTAACAAATGTTGGATTCAAACTCGAATTTGTAGAACATGAAATACATGAAGCGGCACCAATTTGTGAAATTGAGTAGAGGATATAAGCTCTGAGATAGAGTACTGGAAATCAACCATTGTGTGCTATGTTCTGATAGCTCACCTGCAATTCTCAGTGGTTAATGGGTGTGTGTTGTAGAATCTGGGATAAACTTGGTATAAATAAGGTGTCTATGTTGAAGAATGGGATTATGTTAGTGAGGTTTATTCGGAGATGGGGAAGAATGAGGTGTTACAATAAGAAATATACCACTTTGACAACAAACATGTTATTGTGAAAGCTTGACATGCAGACATAGAATTCACAAGAGAAGGGTTGTATACAATCCCTATATGGGTTAAATTGCTTGGGCTGGACTTCAAGTATTAGAGTCCTAAATGCCTAAGCAAAATTGGGAGCTTAATAGAAGACCATTGATGGTAGACAGTCATACAGAAAAGAAGGTGGGGTTGAGCTTTTGCATGACTTCTAGTGGAGGTTCAGATGGATACTCCGCTACCTAACAAAATATTCTTTAAAAATGAGAAAAAGGCTGCTTATAGAACAGAAAGTGCAATACAATTGGAAGCCAATTTTGTATAAATTGTGCAAGAAATATGGCCATGATGACCAAGTATGCAGAGTAAGAAAACAACAACGACCAGCTGATACCAAAGCACCGGATGATACAAATGGAAGAAAAGATGATATATAAGTAGAACAAGTGATTAAAGAGAATGATAAGAAGGCAGGAGCACATGGTAGGCAAATGACGGGAAAGAATAATGCAACAGGGTAGCCAGTTACAATCATTCAGCCTATGAAGGACAATGTTGGATGGGTGACTCCTTTAAATGTTTCAAGACCAACAAATCGATAGACACAACAAAGAAAGGGAATAGAAGGTAAGATCGATCAAAATAATTTTCAAGTTTTGGAGATAGTGAATAGTAATGCAATCAATGTGAGTAGTGCAACTAAATCTGTTAGAAATGTGGGAGGGAAAGTACCACCTCTCAGTGGTCATAAATAACATTTTATGTTGGAATGTTAGGAGTATGAATACCCCTAACAAATGAAAGGAGGTAAAATTCCTTTGTAATAAAGAAGATATAGCATTAATGGGTATGTTGGACACAAAAATAAAGGTTGAAAAAATTGGCCAAGTGGCTAGCAAGCTATTTGATGGGTGTGTTTATATAACAAATTTGAGTGAGCACTATAATGGGAGAATATGACTGGCTTGGAGACAAGATTGTTTCAAAACAAACCTTCTACTATGAATGCACAAGCAGTCACTTGTCAAGTTATTCATAACAGCCTACAAGTTACATTTATTATGACGGTAGTATATGCTTTTAATACAAAAGAAGATAGAAGAAGCTTATGGAGTTATTTAGAAGTAGTGAGCAGGAGTATAAGGAGTCCATGGAATGTTATGGGAGACTTCAACTCTGTCTTGCACACTGAAGATAGAGTGGGAGGAATCCTGTGACTATGGCTGAAATAGAAAAGTTTCATACGTGTATAAAGTAGTGTGATTTGGTTGAGTTACCAACAAGTGGTAGTAGGTATACCTGGAATGACAGACATGTGATAGTAGGATCTTATCAAAGATAGACTGGTGTTTATGAACACTGACTGGCTCAATTCTATGCCAAACTTTACGGTTCAATACCTAGACGAAGGGAAAGTTGCCTTCAAATATTGTAATGTATGGGCTACTCATCCTAACTTTCAGATGTAGTAAAAGAGGGGTGGGAAAAGGTAGTACTAGAGTGCATCATGTTTAGAGTAGTGAAGAAGTTAAATTCTTGAAGCATAAACTTAAAGATCTAATAGAAGGCATTTCAATAACATTGTTGCAACAGCTGATGCAGATAGATTGCCTCTTGCCAAAGACAAAGAGTCCTGGAC
This sequence comes from Nicotiana obtusifolia, assembly GCA_002018475.1. Taxonomy (NCBI): domain Eukaryota; kingdom Viridiplantae; phylum Streptophyta; class Magnoliopsida; order Solanales; family Solanaceae; genus Nicotiana; species Nicotiana obtusifolia. The sequence goes on from MCJB01038413.1 coordinate 5,008, forward strand.
CAGATGGCTATGGGAGTGATTTCTATAAAGCGTCACGGTCAATTATTAGTGATGAGGTGACTACTGCAGTTCTGGAATTCCTTGAGAATGGACAATTACTTACACAGATAAATTCTACAATCGTTGCTCTTATTCCAAAAGTGAATAATCCACTGCAGGCTAGCCTAATTCATGTTGTAATGTTATTTGCAAGTGTATTTCTAAGATCATTTGCAAGAAATTAAAGAAAGCCATTCTAATGATCGTAGTAGATAACCAAGCAGCTTTTATAGAAGGAAGATCTCTAATTCACAATGTACTCATATGTCATGACATTTTGAGACATTGCAATAGGAAGACTACCCCAAGGTGCGTGATGTAAATTGATCTAAAGAAAGCCTATTATGTTGTTATATGGAAATTTCTGGAGGAAGTGCTTAAAGGCTATGGACTTCCTATGCCATTTATACACTTGATCATGGTGTATGTTACAAGTACTACATTTATAGTAAAAAATAAATGGTGGTGGTTTTGGCTATTTTGAGGGGAAGAGAGGTCTTAGACAAGGAGATCTCATGTTCCCATTGTTGTTTGTTCTAGTCATGGAGTACCTAACTAGAGTGTTGAACAGAATGAGTGATCATCCAAATTTCCAGTATCACCCTATGTGAAAGAGAACTAAGCTTACTCATCCCATATTTGTAGATGAATTGATGTAGTTTTGCAAAGGCAACCTCCAGTTCATTCACAGGATGATAGAAACTGTGAATCACTTTAGTGAAGTCTAAGGATTGGTGGCTAATACAAAAAAAATCTTATATCTTTTCTAGCGGGAATGGATGATGAATTAAATCAGATAATTTTGAGTAATACAGATTTCTCAGTTGGCACTTTACCTATGAGATATATGGAGTTACCTTAACATCAAAGAAGTGGAGTAAAGTTGAATGCCATTAATTAGTGGAGAAGTTCACAAAGAAAATCAATTCTGACTATTCTAACCAGCTTTTTTATGTTGGTAGACTGTTAGTTATAACCGTTGTTCTCTTTGCAGTGTATAATTTTTGGGGGAGTTGTCATCTTACTTTCACAAAGTGTCATCAAGGAAGTAGATAGTAAATGTAGGGAGTACCTACAGGGTAGCACTGAAGGGCATAGGAAAGTGGCACTGTTAGCTTAGGACTTAATATGTAGATGTAAGAAGTGTGGAGGTTTAAATAAAAAGAGATGCAAACTATGGAATGTGGCATTTATGGGAAAACTGTTATGGCACCTAGTGACTAATAAGGAAGTGTGGGTGCTTGGTGTTTATATGAAGGCATGTAGGAGTATATGAGATCACCAACCATCTGCAGATTGTAGTTGGTACTGGAAGAAGATTAATAAACTAAAACATGGCTAAATGGTATAATGAGAATACCTACACCCGCACGACTCAGGCAGACTCTCTACATGTGCGCGTGCCTATTTCGCTTTAGGAGGTATCAAAGCGAAGTTTTGGGTATTTAACTGAAAATGGCTCTTATTCTGTCCCAAGCAGTTATAATGCATTAGTTGGTCATATGTCAAAATGTTGGGAAATGAATTTGGTATGGAGTGGAGTTATCCTATCGAGACACAAATTTGTATTGTGGTTAGCAAACCAACAAAAGCTGCAAACTAGGGAGAGACTTCTATAGATGCATATTCCTATCACAGGAGATGCTGGATGCTGCATGTGTGAACTGGGAGTGCTAGAGTCTCACCAGCACCTGTTTGTAGATTGCACTGGGTGAAATCCATTAGAGGAGCATTAGCAGTTTAAAATGAGGCATTGGAAGCAGTTTAGAAACGAAGTAGCATCAACAATAATAAGTGCGATAGTTTACCATACTTGCCAAGCTAGGAACTCGAAAATTATCAAACAAATTAACTTGAACATGGAATTATGTATTAGTCAAATCAAGAAAGAGCTTACCGAAAGAATAGTAATGCATGCAGAGTTCAGAAGAGCAAGGCAGTGTCCAATGTTGATGCGTAGATTGTGTATCTAGTTTGTATAGCAGGTCTTTTTTTTTTAGCTTGAAACCATGTATTTAGTCGGGTTTTATTTGAGGCCTTGACGTACGGGATATGCCTAATACTCTATACATAACTAGTTATACCTCATATGAGAGATTAACTAATACCAAGGAAAGTAAGGGATTACTAATCCCTGGATTAGCTATACATGGATAAGACTTAAAATTACTAAATCGCCCCTCAAACCCTTTTCCTAAATTTCTTTATATACAGAACATACGCTATTCAAGGGTATAATTATAAAGAATATTTTGTATAGTTTTAAACCAAACACAAATTTAGATTATACGTTGCATGATTAATTTTTAATACAATGAACCAAACACTTGATAAAAAATAATCCCAGCACTACAATCCATGCATTCCTAATCCCTGCATTACTTGTTTTCGTACCAAACGACCCCTAAGTGTTTTGATAGGATGAGTAAAAACAAATTCCTAATATCAATACGATTCCAGATTAGTCGAAACTCCTAAATAAATATCGGATACCAAATTAGTCGGAGCTTCAAAACGAATACAGAATATTATATAAAAGTAAATACAGAACTCCTAAACAAATACAGAATATCTATATCTATATCTATATATATAGAGACGGAGAAAAGAAAAAAGAAAAAGGTAGAATTTCTTTGCTATGCCGCCCATGCGCACTAGGGTTGAGTTTGCTTGGCTTTTAGGTAAAGCTATGTCAGAATGAAGATCTAATTGGAAAGAAAAACAAATAAAAAGGGGAAGAAAATACTTTTAATTATTTTTATCACCTCCACTTTTTTTCTTCGAGAAACAAAATATGCATTAATCAAATTCGGTAGTCAGCTGTAGAAAGTAAGATAAAGTCTTATTATCTGATTTACACTGACATGATAAACCAAACGACAACAAATTCAGTATAATTTTATAAGTGAAATATAAGGAGGATAGTATGTATGTTGACTTATTTCTACTTTACGAATATAAATAATTTTTTATATGCTCTAACTATATAAGTAATTTCACTTATTATGGATCATTACCTATAATTATTATTTAAATAATTTAATAGTATAAAAATTATTTTACTCTGTCAAAAGTTGAACTCTTTATATGCCCTCATCCCAAGTTGATGTTGTAGTGGACTATACTCTCAATATGAGTAGAAGAATGACCCTTCCACATAGAACCTCAACCCCCACCTAATTGTAGATTAAAAACAAAAATGAAGGGTGTGTTTGGCACGGAGGAAAATATTTTCTGTGCTAGAAAATATTTTTATGAACGAATCACTTATTTTCCTTTGTTTGGTTGGAGAGTAAAAATCTTTTTTCATAAATATTTTTAGCGTTTGGTTAGACAATAGAAAATATTTTTTAGGAAAATAATATTTTATGCTACCCTCTTCACCCCCTTCCTCCAAATTTCTATGTTTTCTGTGCTCCCCTACCCCCACCCCATCCCAAAATACCGAACATTTTCATGACTCTATTTTCTTCAAGAATTTAATTATTCTTCTTGGGGGTGGGTTGTGGGTGAGGCGAGGGTGGGTAGGGGTTGGACTGGGGGTGTGGGAGCGGGTTGGTAAGGGTTTATGGGGATGGGGAATGGAGGGAAAGTTGCAAAAGAGTTTTGGAAAATGTTTTTTCTTCACTTGATAGGAAAAAGATTTTTTTTTAATTGGAGAAAAATGAGCTCATATGAAAAATATTTTCCAAAATATTTAAGCCAACCAAAAATAAAAAAATAAAAAAATATTTTCCTTCATACCACACTCAAAAAGAGCAAATTCAATATGAGAAATGCAGAGAATTAAAAAGTGTCTCAATATAAAAAATAAATAAATTAGAAACCAAGAATTTAAATTCACATTTTAGGAATCTGACTCAGAGATACCTCATTTACTCTTTTCAACCTTTATACTAAAATTAACAGGTTTTTTATGAATTCAATTTCATAAAAATCAAATTTTGTTCAATTTCATAAAAGTCAAACTTTACTGGTTCGAGGCCCAAATTTATTGTTCCTTTTCCTTAATTAGAAAATTTTGAAAAGTTATGTCCAATTTTTTTTTCTTCATTGCTTAATTACTCCTCCTCTTTTTAACAGTCGTAATTACTAAAAATAATTGTATTTAATTTTATTTCAATAACCCAAAAGGGACGAAAATGGAAGGAATAAATGACTCTAAATTCCTTCTATAGAAACATCCAAAAAGCGAATATAAAAGGCACTTTTGTTGCTTGAATTCTGAGGAATCAAAAGTGCCAAAAATAAAGTTAATGGTGAAGATGTGGACGTTTTATTTTTTGGGATCATGTGATACAAAACTATAAGGACCGCTCGTGGCTTTTAATTGACCTTATGTTCCATAATGCAACTACTCTTACTGTTTTCCCCTTTTTATCTAAGACCTTTTGTGCAGGGCTAACATGCGAGGTATAGGTTAGGCTGAACTCAGATTATAGTTTTGGAATAAATTTATTTAATATATAATAAATTATTAATATAGAATTTAATAACTTGAACGTCTACATTCGAAACCTATAAATTTCAAACACTGCTTTGTCTCTGCTTTTGTATTGCAAAAATTATGTGCCTATATATATATATATATATATATATATATATATATATATATATATATATATATATTCTATTTGAGTGATTGACAAAGAATCAATGCTCAGTTCCTATGGAACTAAAACAGGGGAGTTAGATTTGAAGGATTGGACCAACTATGTTGGTAAATCATGAAGTTAATATATAGATTGGTTTTGTTATAAGGTCGTTACAGAAGTTGAATAAAGTGTTTGAAGTGACGCGTTTGGTATTCCTGCACGAGTGTTGAGGGTAGTAACCTTACCGCAATTTGTGTTTCCATAACTTGCATGATTTACATATGATTTTTAATGTAAATATGTTACCGATTATTTTGAGTTTGCATGTGAGACCAAATCCTTTACTCGATATGATGCCGAAATTGGTTATTTGAGATGATTTTTACCGTTACTTGAAATTGCTATTATAGAATGAAATTACATGATTGATAAGAACTGAAGTACCCTGTACTGTTTTAAAAATATTTTTTATACGAGTATTAACCAATTACAAAGACAAGTATGAATGAGAGAAGAATTTGAAGGATCCTGTAGCTAAAAGCGGATTTGTTAGACCTAGTGCACCTTGTATTTACCGATTACCAAGTGAAGGTAGAACTAGCATACGGATACAGTTTCCCTCGAGTAGGGAGCTATATTTATATTTGACTTCGTAATCCCTTTTACGAAGCGTCCACACAGTGATACAGATTACATGATCCTTTCTTGAAAACCTCCCAAACATAAAGATTTGCTATGAGACAACGTTAAATAGAGCGCACAAGTTGATAGTTCTTGGTGAACCCCGTATTTGTTCACGTGAGAAATGAGTTCTAATTAATTGTTATGGCCTTTTGCCTGAACTCTTTGAGTCACTCCATAGTCATTCTTTAAGTGTCATGAGTATTCTTTTGTTATTATAGACTCATGTTGAATATGGCTCTTTCTTATCAAATTTGGAGATAAATTAGTATTTCTAGTTGTTAGTGGTGGACTATTAATGGTAGAGATTAGTTTGGTTAATTGATAAAGTTATTGTTATTTTGATTTATTTTAAGAAGTTTGGTTGTTGATTTTGAGACAGGAAAATTTTTGGATAGTCCAAGAATAGGGAAAACTCTCTCTGATTTTCTGTAAAATGCCAATGAGGCTTACTTGTGCGCACTTGCTCCTAAGTGCCTGTCATTATCCTAAATTGGGTCGCGAGAAAGTTGGTATCAAAGCTTAGGCTGTTCTGAGTCATGGAGCAATATTTAGTAGAGTCTAGTTCATGGGTATGTAGGCGCCCATACTTATGATCATGAGGCTACTGAACATCTAGGAATATTTTTCCTTTTTTCATTCTTTGATCGTGCGTTGAGATAACTTGAAATTGACTTTGGAGTATTTCTTTCGCAGATGGCTAGGACACGCACACCTTCATCTACTGGCCTTGGTGTTAGACGTGGTACTACTCGAGGTTATTGTCAAGTTGGGGTTCATAAAACTAGAAGACAGGCTGCTCCTTAACTTGAAGTTGGGAACATGGGTCAACTCCAAGTTGCTATGACAGATCAAGTGCAAGAATAGAGGGTTTAGAATGCTCCATCACCAGTGTCAATTATTGTACCTACTGTCACCTTACTTGAAGATGCATTGGCAAGGTTATTGATTGTGTTAGAGGCATTGGTACCTACTCAGGGTGGAAGTTTAGCTCCTCAGGCTACTTTGCACACATAAGCACCTGCACAGACTCAAGACCTTCGAGAATAAAGAGGTATCCCTGCAAGAGTTCCTGAAATTGAAATCATCAAAGTTCACAGGTTCTAATAATTCAGTAAATCCACAAAGTTTCTTGGATGGGACACTCAAGACATTACATGCTGTTGGATGTTCTAGTGATAGTGTTGTGGGGCTCGTAGCATACAAACTAGAGCATATGGATAATATATGGTATGAATTTGTATTGCTAGAAAGGCTAGCGAGAGCTATGGGACGAGTTCAGTGAGTTATTCATGGATCATTTTTTTTCGAACAGTCGGAAGCAAAAATATGCTAGAGACTTTGAGAGATTGGAACAGACTCGAGATATAAATGTGTCAACAAATAATACCAAATTTTGTAATCTGGCTAGATATGCTCCTTACTTAGTGCCGACCAAAAAGCTCGAGTTTAGAGGTATGTTGATGGGTTGGTTGGTCATCTTCTATACACTGCAGTAGCCTCATAGATGAGGAGGACTTTGTCCTGCTCTGATGCAGTCGATCTCGCAAAAAGATTAAAAATAAGGGAGGTGATCAGCGTGCAGCTAGTGATTTACGTAAGGAGGCCAAGAAATGAGGGTCTTTTAGTGGCAGTTTTAGTGAAAATCACAGAGCAGGAAATCAGGGACAACAACAGGGTTCTCAAACTGGGACACATTTGTGTTCATAGTCCACATATATACCACATTACAAACAGGGTAGGGACCATCATCATCTGGGCATCGTAATACTGGACAGATATATGCCTCTACTCCAGTATGCTAGACTTGTGGTATATCACATTTGAGCCAGTGTTAGTGTTATGATTGGAGAGTGCTTTCGGTGTGGCCAATTGGGACATAACTTGAGGGATTGCCCTCGGCCTCCAAGGAATTTTAGCCTAGCTTCTATCCAGTCATCTACACCTACTCAGACTACTCGTAATACTTTAGGTGCTGCACGTACAGGAAATGGAGTTCGAGGTGCTGGAGATCATGCTACTGTGAAAAAAGGTTAAGGAAATCTCGGTAGAGGCCAAGCGAGAGTTTTTGCATTTACTAGGCAGGACGCTGAGGCCTCGGATGTCGTAGTTACAGGTATTCTTTCTGTCTGTACATTTGATATACTTGCGTTGATTGATCCAGGATCTACTCAGTCTGATGCGTCCTCGTACTTTGCTTCGAGGTTCGGTAGACAACTTGAGCTATTAGACGATCCTTTTCTAGTTGCCCAACCCGCTCATTTGAAACTCCTAATAGTTCTCGAACAAATGTGTAACCAAATAAGAGGAACCTTAAAAGATAGAAGAATAGATTTTTAAAGAAATATTTAAACAGATAATGACCATTTTATAACTGATGAGGTGCTTCAAAACGAAGATAATCATACATTACTCCTTGAAAGGGATTTGTAGCTATTGCTTGTGTAAGAAATATCGTGTTTGTTCCATTTACAAGTAGATTGCCCTGTACTCCAATGCTGCGAAGCCAATATAAACCATGAATACCGTGTCTTGCAATTGCGTTATCTCCCCCTATTACCCCTGTTGTAAAATGAGGTGTTGCTAATTTTCCATCGTTGAAACGAACCTTAGAAAAAAAAAACAATTTTCAAGAAAGTCAATAATCCACATAACAACCGATAAAAATTATTTCCCATGTGATAAACTGAGACAAGGTTTAGATTTGTCTTTTGTGTATCATTATATTGTGACCGAAAAGGAAAAGAACATTTAAATGAGAAAGAAAAAGAAAAAGACAGTCTAGTGCACAAGACATCTCGTGTTCACACACGATCAGGGGAAGGGCCGCACCCACAAGGGATGTGATATAAGAATCCCTAATACAAGCATTAGTGGCTACTTCCACGGCTTGAACCCGTAAGCTCTAGTTCACACGGAGACAACTTTACTAATGTTCCAAGCCTACCCTTCTAAATGAAAAAGAATGAACAGACATAAACTTAATTGAAATGACAGGTCAGGGAATCAAGGATGAGCTACATACTTGCAGTTCAGCTCCATGAGCTGCTGCAAGAGCCAATTGGAGAGTGTAATTCAACGTATTGTCAACACTTTCAAGGCTAAATATAATTCTCCATGTGGTAGCATTATATGTGGAGTTTCCTATATTCCTGCAGAACAACAGTTTTTCAAATATTTGACAAACTGATATATACAAGAACAAAGATACACACACGCACACATTTATATATGTTCACGAATACTAGAGTCAGAAGAAGCTCGAATGGATACCTGGTAACATGAGCAAAAAACCAGTCGCGTGAATAATTGCTAGTCCCAATATTATAGATGAGATCATTTTCAGGATATAAAGCACTATACTGTTCCCACAAACCATACTGTCTAAATCTGCAGGGCAAAATGGAGAATGAACTACAATTTTCTACTGTTAAGATAACAAGTCAATATCTAAAAGTATTATCTCGGAAATTACTAAGGGTCTATCTGGAAAGCCATCAGGTAATTGGAATTAGTGCTATAGTAATTACACAATATTGTAATTACGACAACCTGTTTGTTTGTCATAATATAATTACAGTATAATCACAAGTGTAATTTCCCAACAGCACCAATAAAAAGTAAAATACAAATAAGAGTTATGGCATTCAATCTCATATTGCAAGAAATCCAAGAATTTCTGGGGGCACTAGCACGAGCAAAAATGGTTGAAAAGCCTACTGTTTGAAATAGAGTAAAACAACCCAAAATCCCAGGAGCTAATCCAAAATCACCGACTCGATTGACAAGCATAGCTTTTATAGCTGCTTTATCTGCCTGAAGTCGTGTAAACCAAAAATGAATTAACAAATATGAAGCAAGACCTACTCCCTCCCATCCCAGGAATAATTGAAGAGAGTTATCTCCAGTCACCAACATTGGCATAAAAAAAGTAGGAATTGATAAATAACACATAAATTGAGGGCTATGCGGATCCTCAGACATATATGAAATGGAATAAAGATGGACCAAGCCACTTATGAATGTAACCACAATTAACATCTCTACAGTCAGGCTATCGAACACGGGGTCAGAAGTGAATTACGAGTCAGACCAATCTGCGAATCGGTTTGGTTGCACAAATGTAATTATACAGTTAAATTAAATCTTTAAAATATAAATTAATTATAAAAAATTAAAATTAATATAATAAATATATACCTATAAATAATTTTCTATAAGTATAAATGATATTATATTTGATATTTAAGATGCATATTTTTTCTTGAATATATATTTATTAGTAATAATATATTTATAACTAATATTGTAAAAATAATTGATATATCTTCCAAATTAATAGTATTTAGTTTAGTTAATTATAAAAACTAAAAACATATGTTTTGCAAGAACATCACGGAATGCATGTTTGATAAAATAAATTAATATTTATAAATATAATGTCATATCATTATTCAAATATTTGACAAAACTAATCTATCAATTCTAACTAAAAAATAAATAACATGCAATGTGAAATAACAAGTCAATACTACTAAAACAAGTAAATTGGAACCATAAATATAACACAATTTCAAATTCCAAAAAAGAAAATAGTTTAACGTATGTCAAATTCCAATTAAAAAAAAAAATTCCAATACAACTTAAGATTAGGAAATATAATTAGTTTATAACCTCATTCAACAACGAAATTCAACTTTAATGACATCACTTATTATACGCCAAGTTTGTTAATGACTTTTTATTTCTAATATTAGGAGGTGTAGTTTCAAAAATTAGAATACTAACGCAGTTATGCTAAATGAATAAAAAAAAATAAGAGATAAAGTATATGAGCAACTACATGGAATCATAAGCAGTAAAGGTAGAGAAATAAAAGATAAATAATATACAAAGAAAAATATATTTTAAAATTTAAAAAGAAATTAAAAGGTAGAAATAAAATAAAAATTAAAATAATGAAAATAAATAAAAATAAAAATAAAAAGAAAAGAAATTAAAAAGTAACCTTGTAATTACACATAGTAATTACCACCAATTCTTACCTCTGCCCTCCCCCCAATTGGACAGTGTAATTACAACTCTCCAATTACACCCAATTCTAAGCTGACCAAGTAATTATTTGGCCAGACAAACATGCCAAACTGTGTAATTTTACACCCAATTACACCCAAATCTAACTCTTAGGTGGCTTTCCAATCATGCTCTAAATCCTACAAATGGAGGCCAAGAAAATTTGAGAAGTTCTAAATGCAAATAGGAGATACTGGAATAAGTTTCTACATAAGTAGGTATGAAGATTTTTCGGAACATACATTGGTTCAGAGTTGTTTTGGTATACATGAACTTTAAATTGTGGAGGTGGAGTTGGAACAAAGAATTCAGCAGCTGTGCGATCTGGCACACCGATTTCCCAAAGTGTGACTCCATTTCGAGGAGGATTATAAACCAAACTCCCTAATTCAATACTAGAACCTGTATACAAATGAAAATTGAACAACAGATGAGATGAGATAAGAGCATCGGTATCAGGAAATATGGGTCACAAAAGAGTCTTATTCTGAACGAACTTCGAATTAAGAAATACTAACAAAATGGTAAGTAAGAAATTAAAACCTGGAGTTACTTGAACATCAGAAGTGTATTTGTAATCCCCAATAATTCCAGGGACGGTTGCATACACATTATATGTACCGGATATGATATTCTCTATGGTAAAATTCCCATTAGTGCCTGCTTTAGTCCAGAACTGATATCCCTAAAAATGAAATGAAATATTGTTATTAAATCTATACAATTGAAAAATATTCCTTTATTTTATTTATAACTTTATGAATCATGCAACTTTACTTTGTTTTCTCTTTGCCAAGATCCAACATCTCCTGGTGGTGCTAACCCTATATATGCGTTGGATGCTGGTACTAAAGTAGTAGTGCTGAAAATACAAATTATGATCTTACATATTAGTGAGTTGTATTTAGTTGCACTTGTAAGTACAACACTAGTCACACTTAAATAAAGAGTTTCGGTAATAAAACAACACCGTTACATTTATGAGGCACAATAGCATCTACACTTGTACAACACTGATTTAAACAGATTATACATCAAATTCACATTACTCAAATACACTCCTTTGTCCATCGTGATGCATAAGTAATATGGACGACAATACTAAAGAATGAAACAACCAGAGAAAAATTACCTGTCATTGACAAAAAGTTGGCCTCTAACTGCTCCTCTTTGATTAGATTTGATGTAGTCTGTTGAAACTGGAAAACCGTAGGGCCAGCTTGCGACTTCTTGATTCATCTGTAAATTCGATGGGAAATTCCTTCAGCAAATATGTTAAGTGTTAACTGAATTCACTTCTAAAGTCGGCCCAAATTGATATTAGCATATAGTAAAAGATTAATATATTACCCTTTTCTTTGCATCATCCCAAAGTACGGAGGGGTTGTCCTTAGCTGAAACATTTGAGTTAAGATACAGATATACAGGGCCAATAACTTTTTTCCATGGCTCTCCTTGTTGAAATTTGAGTACCAAATCTTCTCCAGCATAATGCCTACTTACAAATACCTGAGATTATGATTAAATAGTCAATATTCCTTTAAATAAAAGAGAAGCAAGTGCTATTTGCTGGTATTTAATTAATTCAACACTTACAGAAAGTACAGTTGGACCAACATGTGAAGTGAGATCTTGTTTATAAGGTCCTCCAGTACGAAACTCATCACTCGGAATTATCATCCAAAACCCTAGAGGAGGATTAGCACCTACCCAACCATGAACTCTGTCGTCTTTGTTATCATTTGCATAGAAATATTTGTCATCCACCTACATATGTGTATATGGAAATTAAACATCAAGGTAAATAATGAACAAATTTTTTGATTATGTAACTAAATATAACCCTATCACTTCTCCGACCTATAAAGTGAAATCCTCATTCTCCTCCTAACACATTAGATACTGTTAAAGAAAACTTAAATAAATAAAAGTGTCTCATCTTTAATAAATTAAACTTTTAAATGAGATGGTCACACATTGAACAGATGTATGGTATAGAATATGACGGATGTTAGCCTCGGCATTTTCATATAGACATATATATTCTCGGTAATTGTAGGATCCTACCTCTCCTTTTAGATCTGGATTAGTAGGATTTGTCAAAAGAACAGCTTCTTTGTAGTCAAGCACCTTGCCAGTTTCTCGATCCACCGGCATTGGCATGACCCGCTGTCTCTCATCCGAGATAGCCATGTAATGAAACCTATGCATACAACATCAATTTCGTATATAGAAATTCAATTTTGGGGGTTTAGGGGAGGGAAAAATAGATACTATCTTAAGTTAATGATGAGAAGATTTAGATTCATACATGTCTTGTTGAAGCTTGAAGACAATCCTTAGATTTTCGATGTAGACAAGGGGCCATCCTTCTAAACGTTCAAATATAGCGTAAGTATAAAATCCGGGTGTATCTTGTAGCATCACAAACCTGAAAATTCATCCCTTTAACATAGTACAAATAATATAATTGCATATACCAAACTTGTGATTACAGAAAAAGATATATACAAAATTGAGCTTTAATAATGCACTTCACCTTATGTCAAAGTTTAATGGAAGTTCATCAGATTGAGAAGCATTCCACGTATTTTTAAATGAAATTTCTGCCTGGTTTTCACTGTCCATTATAACCTCAAAACTTGTTCCCAAAAACCTGCATGTGACATCAAAGTAATAGACTTAATTTTGGATAATCAAAACTCATCTACGTTAAATTTTTCACAAGAGAAGTTAAAGTTTACTTTTTTCGAACTCTTCGAGATGCTGTCCGATTCCAGAAAACATCCCAATACCTGAAAATGTCATAATTTGGTACTATTATCTCCTTCATTGAAAATTAAAATAAGAAAATGCTTATCTAATTATACCCTCTATCATTTTCGACATTTTGGGTTGCAAGTAAGTTGTTGATTCCACCGTATGATATGTTTGTGACAAGACCATCTGGTATTGATAAAGTAACATTGACAATGCCATTGCTCATCGTCACCTGAAGAGACATAGCATAAGCATGCGACGAGATGCTAAATTAAAACACAAATGTAAATGAAGATTTACTTGTTCAGTTTGTATGTCCAATTTGACAGCTGCCGTTGTTGTCAATCTTCGCCTGTTTTTAGCAAAAATAAATCGCAAGTCAGCATGCAGAATTGCATAAATATGACTTTCGCTACCAACTTAAATGGACTGTACAACAGCTAGCAGATCCCCCACATAAAACAAAATGGTTAAAGCTTAGACTACCTGCTTTAGGTTTAGACAGAAGAAATCTCGCTATATAATCAAACTTTGAACTGTTTGTGATATTTCACTACAAGTTTTTAACTGAAAAAACTTATTTACACCAACTAATGAATACATGACATGTGTCATCTACATACACTTTTATAACTTCACCGTGGTTGATTTTAAAATGTAAGTTTTTATACCAAACAACTCAAGTGTTTCTATTGAGAATTTTGTTAAAAAGAATACGATCGAGTTAGCTGGGCTGGTTCCCTGTCCCCAATATGTAACGAAAAGATTGATTCGTTTACGGCATTCATTCATTCCGGCACTTGCCTCCCTCTGGTGGGCCTTTACCACCCCCACCCCCACCTCCCACCCCACGCGCGCTCTGGTTGAGAGCTTCAATCCCTCCCTCGATTGGTCCAACCTTCTATATCAACTTGGTCTGGTAGAAGATCATGCTAGGGTAGGATTGATCCTCCCACCCCTGCCTCTGGATTACCAAGTCAAAGCAAAGGGTTGAAAAAGCACTACAAAGTATGTGAACGACGTCCGCACTAAACAAGAGTTTCTTCAATAGTGGCTTGATCGAAAGTCGTAAAGAAGGCACCTCGTCCCCGTTTATGTGGCAACATTTCCTTTTTATTTTGTTGAAAAATGAAAACTTTCTAAAGTTTGAAATACTTTAACTTTAAACTTCTCACTTCATCCTTAGCGAGAAGATTTTAGTGGCACACAAATGTTTAAGACCATAAGTTCCAAAATTCATCATTTCTTTCTTAAATCATGTCTATTCAAACTTTGCCACATAAATTGAAACCTAGGGAGTACTAGTAAAAAGAAGAAAAAAAAAGAGTTGATCAAAGAAGAGCAGGAATTATTCTCATCTGCTCACCGGGGAGCTATTATTTTGTTAGTCAATGCAGAATGTCAGACAATTCAAGATCATAATTTACAATGCTATTTGAACACCAAGTAGCTTAGAAAAAGGAAACTGTGAAAAATCACCACTGCAGCCAAGGGAATATACAGCAGCAACCTCCAAAGCGTTTCTTTAGTGTAAAATAGCACACACTTTTAACAATCGCACTACCATCTATATAGAGAGCCAGTAGCATTCATATTCCTTCGAAGAACCCGACCCGGTAACCAGAACCACTATCCTAACCCGACGGCCGATGCACAAATTGTGTTCATCAATAGCAACAGCCTGATTAACATTGGATTTGAGGGATTCAGTTTTGCCACTAAGGAATTTTGTGGATTCTTCTTCGGCGAGCTGGGATTTGGAAGACGGCTGTTTATTATCATCGTCGTCTTCTCGGCCGGAGAAAGGGATAGTTTTGAAGAGGAGATGAATCGTCGAGGAGTGGTGGCGGTGGACTTGTGGTTATTGGAAAAGTGTTTTTAGTACTTTTGGTGAGAAAGAAAATGGTAGAAATATTTTTGGATATTTTTAAAAATATTTTTTAAAAGTAATTGTTTTTACTTCTCCAAAAATATTTTTGGATATTTTTTTTCTTCTAAAAAGTTGGTCAAATATTTTAACTTTAAAAAAATATTTATTTTTTTTTAAAAAAAAAGTACTTTTATGATTGAAAAATCTTGGCCAAACGGTTTATGAAGAATTTAGGAGATGTTTTAGGAGCCAAAGAGGGTTAATATGTATTCTCTCTTCCATATAAGTTTCATTTGGGTCCGATCAAAATCCGAATTTGCACGAGTAACTCCACACCCATGGCTCAAATTTAATAACTCTTCTATTTTATCACTTAACTTTGAGTATTTAATGAATTTTATTTTTCATGTTTTAATAATTCATTTTTTTTATGATTATGACCAGTAATATATTATATAATACCTGGTATTTTTACTTGTCACCATCACAAATACTATGAGAGTATGTGTTTTGTTACTTTTTTGCATGTTATATACATTTTTTATGATGGTGATGTTCGATTATTTCAACAGGTACTTATCGAGTACTTAATATTATTTTGCTTTTAGTAAAAATTAAACTTGAAAACTCATGATTTCCCATCTACTTTATAGACTGTTAGACCTTTTAATAATTTGATTATAAGCTGGTATAGGCTATCTAAGCTCACCTACATATGATTTGAGTAAAAAAAAGGAGGTTTAAGAAAAAGGGACTACCTAGAAATCTGTTGATGTGAAATTGCATCGTAAATCCAATTTCAAGTATTATATTCCGATAATAATTAAAAGGGTTAATTTCAATACACTAGTAGTACAAAAAGTTGTTTATACTATCAGATAGTCACTTACAAATATCTGTCCATAATTTTAATTAGTAGAATTGTTAATGCAGGTAATCTGCAACGACATATTAATTTTCAAAATTTATCTAATTTTTCGAAATTATTACCGTAGAAATAAGTATTGTATATTGCTCATTCATTAACCGATTAAACAGTTATTTCTGACGGATAGCTATGTTAGTTAGGCGTTTTCCCACTTCCTTTGATTATCATATACAAAAAGGTCTCTTCCATTATCCTACCAAATCTCTTTCTATTCTAGCACATAAATGAAGCGATCGAAAGATTATGGCAGATCATGTTTATCAAGAAATGACCCGAAATTAAATCTTGGTCGTTTTAAGATTGTTCCTTTTAATCAGCTTTGATTTCCAAACAGAAAAAAACTATTACTAGTACTTGCTATATATGTTTGGACGTGGATTTATTTAAAATTAAATAAAAGAAACAGAGACGTACCCATTATGAGGACGACAATGAGTTACTAATACGAAAAATGTAAATGCAACCATAGTAAATTCCGTGACATATAAGCTTATTTGCATATTCTTCCCCATGTTCTGCATTTTCACTCAAAATAATCCTCCCTGCAGAATTAACAAAACAGAAATATTATTTGCAGAGTTGATTTAATTATATCAACATTGAGTTATCTATTAATATTACCAAAATCAAAATAATTGTGTCAAAATTGATTCACAATTACTACATCATATTCTATAACAAGAAGGGATTTCAGAAGTGGAAAAGAAAGATACTTTGACACAAATTATGTAAACAAAGCGCAGCATAATAGCTCACGACCGCTGATATTTGAACTAAAAATGGGCGGTTCTTGTGAAGCTTGCCTCGGGCATATATGGTTTAGGTCAGCGGCAGAACCAAGATTTTTTCACCAAAAGAAACTTAAAAAATAAAAAAAATAAATACACGAAGAAATCAAAGAAATTCAACAACTAATATATATATATATATACATAAAAAGAACTTTTAACCTTATATAGTATAATTTCTCGACGAAGGGATTCCCTTCTGCCACCCTGTCTCCACCCGTGGTTTAGTATTCAACTGTCTTTTGGGTTAAAACTCAAAGGGACAAAGCCGTGAGACTCTAAAGACTGGCACAAAACAAATTATGTAAACAAAGCACAGCGTAACAGCTTACGACAGCTGATATTTGAACTAAAAATGGGTTCTTGTGAAGCTTGCCACAGGCATATATGGTTTAGGTCAGCGGCGGAATCATGACTTTTTTACCAAAGGAATTTAAAAACTAAACAAATAAATACACAACGAAATCAAAGGAATTCAACATGTATGTATATACATAAAAACAAACTTTTAACCTTATATATATACATGGTATAATTTTTCGGCGAAGGGGTTTTCCTTCTGCCACCCTGGCTCCACCCATGGTTTAGTATTCAACTGTCAAACTGTCTTTTGGGTTAAAACTCAAAGGGACAAAGCAGTGAGGCTCTAAAGTCTGAACCAGAACGGACAATACCTTGACAGTTAGGCCAGAGCCGTTACGCACATGAGTTAGATATTTCATCTGCCATGGCTGCTAAAGCCGAGAAATTAAAGCTGCACAATAGGAGTTGCTCAAGGCTAATTAACACGATCAGTACCTAACACAAGTTACGCCAAAATTTGAAGTGAGACAGTCACGGGCGTACGTAGCATAAGGACAGAAAATGTAGTTAAGTACTTAGCTTCAACTTTTTTGACTTCAGTTATATTTATACTTGAAACTATTTTTAGAAAACATATATTTATACTGTATACACTATAATTACCTTTAGCTATAATTTTGGTGACCTAACATTGAAAAAGATGGATCTATCTCCTCTTAATTTCCTAGTCTCTTCATTTCTGCAAGTTCCTATTTGGATTTGATACTCTTGTCATGGTTAAAAATTAATGAATGAGATTTAATTAAATAAATTAAAATACTAATTATGATTAAAGTATTTAATTTCTTTTTTTTTATCTATTTTCAAATAATATCTTTTATCTCTTTTAACGGTGAACTTGCTATAAATTCAGTGGTGGATCCAAGATTTTAATGTAATGGGTACTCGCCTGCTTTTAATTATAAAAAACACATAATATAAGTATAACTGATACGTGATATTTGTCTAAAACTTGATGGATAGAGTTATCTGATACTGATGATAGATAATACATATCCCATGAAATTAGTAAACAATTAATATTTTCTTTTTAAAAAGAAAAAAAGGTAACAAGAATAAAAGGAAATAAGGAAAACCACAAAGGAAAAGTAACAAAAATAAGGAAAGGATCTTCTAACGGTAAATAAAAATGCTTCAGTCAAGTTTTCATTGTCCGACATAAAGAGCTAATAGTGATCTTAAACCCTCTGGCAAAACCAAAGCACCCAGCCCCAAATTTTTGCTCGTGGGTGCTTACTGTTATTATAGAGCAAATTTTCAAAAATTTCATATAAAATATATCAGTCTTAGACTCTCAAACAATGGTTCAGCACCCACTCTATTGAACGTGGATCAGCCCATGGCTATAATTCTACTATTCTTTTCCCTCTATTTTTGCTTATTACTGCTCTTATTCTTTGCTTTTTGAGATGTTACTTTATAAACTATAACATGTTGCTTTATTCAAGTTGTTGTGTGGTGGTATCTAAGATTATCTATATTCCTTCTCTTTTTTGTAGTAATTATTTTTTCGCGAGTTAATTTTTCTTTTCACTTCTAAAAAAATCTTCTTGTATTTTTATTAAAAAAGTAAAAGAAAAATATTAGGAGTAAATTCCAACATCTGACAATAAAAATTAAAGAACGGTACAAATCCATTTTGAGGCTCAACTTGAGTTGCCATTTCTCTGTTATTTTGTATTTTCCTCAAAATAGATCTGTACCGTTCTTTAATTTTTATTGTCAAATATTGGAATTTACTTCTAATATTTTTTTAATTTTTTAATGAGAATGTAAGAAGATTTTGTAGAAGTGAAAAATAATTAACTCATGGAAAGAAAACTACTACAAGAAAGAAAGAAGGAATGTTAGATAATGTGCAGCTATAAATATGGAATTTAAAAAAAATATTATTTGGGAATGAATAAAGAAGGAAATAAATATTTTAACTATGGTTAGGGCTTAATTTATTTAATTAAATTTTATCCGTTAATTTTTAATCATGACAAGTAGCTCAAATCTAAGTAGGAACTCGAAGAAATGAAAAGATTAGGAAATGATGGGGAGTTGGATCCGAAAAAGATGTTCTGCATTGTCGAAGTAGTGTAGAGCCACATAGGCTCGGGGTGGTCAGTTTAACATTTTACTTACCTTAATAAAAATCTTAGCTCCGTCACTGTATACACACACGCTTGACAAAAAATTAATGGTTTTGGAGGTAATATTGTGTCTTAATTCTGACTCTGTTGACCAATGAAAGTCTAGTTAATCGGCTGGATATTAATTTATCATGCATTAATGAAAAACTTAATCATTATTTGATAGCTTTGAGTCACTAATAATAATAAGACATAATAACTAAACCGCGGGTTAAGCAAGTATATTAGGAAAAGAACCGTTATATTGCATCTTCCCAAGCCAGGAATTATTATTATTATTATTATTATTATTATTATTATTAATAATCCTCAAAGAGCTTAACAAATAATAACTACACTAAATCAATGAGAGGAAAACATTAACCTTTCCTCCTTGGCTTTCAGATTTCTAATTAGGTATTGTAAGTCTGAAATTTAAAGATTATGAATTTATGATAGTAAATATGATGGTAAAAAAAAGAAAAAAGAAAAAAGAAAGACTAAATTCTAATTTCTGCGAACCATCTGGTAATAGTACTTGATGGGAAGGAGAAACCATCACGATGAAGCTAAAAGATGAATTAACATGAAGCAGCAACAACAACATATTCAATGTAATTCAAGTAAATATACGTCGATCTTACCCCTATCTTATGGAGGTAGAGAAGATGTTTCGAATAGGTGCTCGGCTCAAGAAAAGCATTTCAAAGATGGTTTGGAAAAAAAAAAAATGTAGTGAAGAAGCTACGTTGAAAATAATAAAGACAAGAACAGTAACAACAACAAAATAACAAAAACAATAAGATAACTAAAGCAAAGTAAACAACAGATAGAAAAAACCAAAAAAAAAAAAAGTTATTTGAGATTTCAGCCATTGATATCTTTACATACCTCTCTGTGGATTAATTTCTTGTTGCTTAGCTATAGTTTCGCTTTCCTTCTGGATGTGTCATAAGAATATCTTTTTCTTCTGGCAAAAACTTGGGAGAATGATGACTCAAGCTTTTATAAGTTGGACAGTCGTATTTTTAAATATATCTTAAATCATATAATGATTTATTAGCGCACATATAGAAGGAAAACTACTTTTTTACAAAGATTTTTAAAGGTAATTAAATACGGAGTATATTTTTGGCCAATTTTATGGAATTAATCTAGATTTCCACTTTCAAGAATCGAATCGACTTCGACCAGCTTGTAAATTTTTTTTAAACTATCAACAAATTTAACCTTAGTTTTTTCTGTTGAGTTGTCCCACATCGATGGAATTTGAGGTTTTTGGTCTCCTTATATGGTCTTAAGCAATCCTTATCTCATAAGCTAGATTTTGGGGTTGAGTTAGGCCCAAGGTCCATTTATCCAGAGTGCAGGTTTGGGCGTGAGGGGGTATGTTGAATTGTCCCACATCGGTGGGATTTGAGATCTTTGGTCTCCTTATATGGTCTTGAGCAATCCTCATCTCATAAGTTAATTTTTGAGATTGAGTTAGACCCAAGGTCCATTTATCATTTTCTTCGCCTCTCTCCTATTTTTATATGAAGTAGTCATTTTCATATTGCATAATATAATTACAATATTATATTTTATTATTGTTTCCTGCTGCTAGTGTAGTTTTTGTTGGTAACGGTAACGAATATTTTAGGTACCAGACGAAGCAACAAGTAGGTTCGTTATGGTTTTTGGTAGTTCAGTGGTTGGTTAGCTTGCAAGTTTCGAGTCGTACATTAGCTAACAGTTTGTTGTGATAGTTTGTTGCAATATTAATTCAGTGTACAAATCACATCTCTTATTCACACAAAGTCCAGGGAAGACCCCGCACCTCAACAGGTATGATATAGATAGTATACCCTAATACAAGCATTAATGACTACTTCCACGGTTCAAACCTTGTGACCTACGTAACACCGCTTTAAAACACGAAAAAAAGGAAACTAGAAAATGAAGGAATAGAATGATCATTTTATCCCTAATTATGAGGTCCTTCTAAACGAAGATAATCGTACAAGACTCCACTAAAGGCAGTGAGTGCATTTGTTTGTGTAAGAAAAATTGTGTTTGGTCCTTTGACAAGCAAATTGCCTCGTATTCCAATGGTGTAAAGCCAATATAATCCATGAATTCCATGTCTTGCAATTGCATTATCTCCCCCTATAAATCCTGTTGTAAAATGGGGTTCTTGCGCTTTTTCATCATTGACACGAACCTTGAGGAAAAAAATAAACCAAAAAAAATCATGTAAGTCAGCTTGAATAAATTACTTTGGCTAGTTAGTCTAGCTGAAGAATTCAAAAATATCAAATTAACTTTAATGGGACTTGGACGATGGGAAAATATCAAATTCGTATTAGCACACGGGTGTACTTTTTGATTCAATCAAAATCTGTTTTGTATATATTTAGGGCGTTCACTACTAATAAATCACTATTTTCTAATGACATATATATATGTATATATAAAAAATTTGTTGAGCTTTACGGGTGCTGGTGACCCCTCTACTTATAGCATAGGTCCGCTTCTATAGGCAGAGCCTCAATATGAGTACCGGTTACTAGGTGGGAAACTAAAAAAAAGCTAATAAATCAAGGGTAAGCTACATACTTGTAGTTCAGCTTGATGAGCTGCAGCAAGAGCAAGTTGGAGAGTGTAATTTGAGGCATTGTCAACACTGATAAGATTAAATACAATTCTCCATGTGGTAGCATTATATGTGTTGATTCCTATATTCCTGCAAAAGAATTCCAGCAGTACGACGTTCTTATTAAAATTTGATAAATTGTGATTGTTAGGAAATACATATACATATATATATATATATATATATATATATATATTTGTGTGCGCAAGACTCAAAACAGAGGCAGGAGAAGTAATAGGGACATGCATACCTAGTAACATGAGCATAAAACCAGTCTCTTGAATAATTGCTAGTCTCAACATTGTAGACGAGATCATTTGTAGGATATAAAACACTGTATTGTTTCCACAAACCATACTGCCTAAAACTGCAAGTCAAAGTGAAAGTGAATGAACCATAATTACAAACTAGGAGTGACAAATAGACGATTGAACTGAATTTGAGCGGGTCAGGATGAAGTAATAACTGGACGGATCATATTACCGTTCAAAGGTTGCGTAAGCTAAGATGAGTAAAACAATAGCTCATACTCCATCCCGTTCAATTCTATCCAAGTTCTAATTTTTATGTTTGTTTTACCATTCGTTTCAATTTATATGAAATAATTTGACTTGGCATGGAATTTAAGAGAAAGGAGGGAGACTTTTGAAACTTGTGGTCTTAAAAGCTTAAAGGGTAAAAGTTTTGTGGGGCCATAATATTTGTGTGATTATAAAAGATTCCCATTAAGGATAAAATAAGTAAAATGAAAGATTAAAGTTGAATTATTTTTAATTATAGAAATGTGTCATTCTTTTTGGAAAGAACTAATTAATAAGAAAAATATGTCATCTAAATTGAAACGGAAGGAATATCATTTATTTAATTTCCGAACAAAACCAATAAAAAATAATTTATTACGACTATATATAACATATTCGATTAAAAAAATATATTGTTTTAAAATATACGTTTGTCAAGTTTTCTTATGGCTCAATTTGAGCGGCATATTCAACCAAACTCAGTCCAACATTTAGATGGACTGCCTTGAGCTATGCCCAAAATTGATCCACCAGAGAATATGCCCACACCAACTTGAGCGAATTGCGCGCGGTCAGAGTTTAATAAACTAACCCACAGAACCTCATTTCGATCGTCTCTACTTCGGAACTTTCTCGTGATGATCTCACTCCACGGAAGAAAAAAGTTTGTTAATTCATTCAAAAAGGACAGAACGCCCATTCACTTCGCGTGCGGGAAGACAACGAAATTCAGTTCATGAGACCGCAGCGCAATTATAAAACTATATTGTGAATCTACAAACTTAAGAAGACAGTAGTGAAGTGAATGAAATGAATAACAATACTAAGAAAGAAATTAAGAAGGAAAGCAAATTTGTGGAACGTACATTGATTCAGAGTTATTTTTGTATTTGTGAACTTTGAATTGTGGAGGTGGATTTGGAATAAAGAATTCAGCTGCAGTTCGATCTGACACTCCAATTTCCCAAAGTGTGGCTCCATTTCTTGGAGGCTTATAAACCAAACTCCCCAATTCGATATTAGAACCTGTATTTGGTAACAAATAAATAAATGAACCAAACAAAAAAAAAAATTAGTTGTCAGAGAGAATACACATATTTTGACAAAATAATTATTTAGAATTAGGAAAATATACAATATGGGTGAGTAAAAATGTTCAACCTGAAGTTACGTGTACATCTGAAGTGTATTTGTAATCCCCAATAAATCCTGGGACTGTTGCATACAAATTATATGTACCGGATATGACATGCTCTATGATAAATTTTCCATTAGAGTCTGCTTTAGTCCAGAACTGATATCCCTGGAGATGAAACGAAACATAATAAGTTAATACATATATTCGAAAAAAATCTATATTACTGAAAAAAATTATCTATTTTTTTTTTATAAATTTATAAATCATGTAACCTTACTTTGTTTTCTCTTTGCCATGATCCAACATCTCCTGGCGGCGCTAAACCAATATAGGCATTGGAAGCTGGCACATCTTGTTTACTGATAAACCTAATAAAACAAAAACGAAAGAATGTTAATCAATCAATCAATTGAATTGGTTGTATAAATCCTTTATATTCAGTCAAATAACTTCATTTATTTTGATATTAAATATCTGTCTTAAAAGACAAATTACGAGTTCTTTGATTCTCGCACTTATTTCTACATGGTTAACTAATTTGACTCCTCTTACTATGGATATGGCTATAGATTAATAGTATGTTTGGCCAAGGTTTTTTGATCAAAAGTGCTTTTGGTCAAGTTTTTAGATTAAAAAAAACGTACTTTTGAGGAGAAAGAGAATATAGTTTTCGAGAAGTAGAAAAAAGTAACTTCTTTTTAAAAGTACTTTTCTGAGAAGATGTTTGAAAAAAATACACTTAAAACAGTTTTCAAAAGCTTGACCAAACACTAATTACTGCTCAAAAATAATTTTAAAATTAATTAACCAAACACAAACTTCTTCTCACCAAAAGCACCTTTTTAAAAAGTACTTTTGAGAAAAATATTTATCAAAATAAGATAATTTTAAAAGCTTAACCAAACAGAAAATCCGCTCCCGCTCAAAATCTAATGCCCCAAGTAGATCAAGCATTTTCACTTTGAAATATATTTGAAAGTAATTTGACTGCAGATACTAAAGGATGAATACTGGGGTGAAAAAAACCTACCTGTCATTAACAAATATTTGGCCTCTAACTGTTCCTCTTTGATTAGATTTTATGTAGTCTTTTGAAACTGGAAAATCATAGGGCCAGCTTGCGATTTCTTGATTCATCTGTAAATTCGACAGGGAATTTCTTCAGCAATATGTTAAATGAATTCACTTCTCAAATTGGTATTAGCAAATAATAAAAGATTAATATATTACCCTTTTCTTAGCATCATCCCAAAGTATGGAGGGATTGTCCTTGGCAGAAGCATCCGAGTTAAGATACACAAACACAGGGCCAATAACTTTTTTCCATGGTTCTCCTTGTTGAAATTTTATAGCCAAATCCTCTCCTGCATAATGTGTACTAACAAATACCTGCAATTATGATTAAAATGTATGACTAAGGCTGTTGTTTGGTACGAATGCAAATAATGCAGGTATTAGTAATTCAGGGATTCGAGTGCTGGAATTATTTTTATCAAGTGTTTGGTTCATTGAATTAAAAATTAGCTATACAATGTATAATCTAAGCTTGTGTTTGGTTTAAAACTGTACAAAATCTTCTTTATAATTATACCCTTGAATAGTAATTAGGAAAAGGGTTTGAGGGGCGGTTTAGTAATTTTAGGTTTTATCCCGGTATAGTTAAACCTGATATAAGTAATCTCTTGGTTTCCTTGGTATTAGCTAAGCCTTCCTATGAGATATAAGTAATCCATGTATTAGGTATGCATAAATTGAATTGAACAACCAAACATTGTATTAGACGGATTAAATATTTATAAAAAAATTATTTTACTTAGTACTGCCTATTAAATGACCTCTAAAAGTATAAGAAAATGAAGTGTTATACATTATAGAAATTTAATAATTCATCACTTACAGAAAGTATAGTTGGACCAACATGTGTAGTAATGTCTTGTCTAAATGGTCCTCCAGTACGAAATTCATTGCTTGGAATAATCATCCAAAATCCTACCGGAGGATTTGCACTCACCCATCCATAAACTTTACCGTCTTTGTTATCATTTGTATAGAAATACTTGTCATCCACCTGCATATTTTGTAAATGCATGTAAACATCAGTGTTCGGTATCAGCTTTGGGGCCTGACTTATCCAGATTTACATCGAAAAATACCACTTTAGAGATAAAACACTTCTTACTAAAGGCAACCCTATTTTATAGCTCAAATTTAAGACCTTTGCTTAAGGATAAGCCGGTATAATAATTACCAGGTAATATAATTACCATCCAACCACAACTTTTGGTGGTTTAAACAAAACTTATGACTATGAAGATAATGCAATATATGATCTATATACTTTCGCAAACTCTCAAGTGAAACCTTTTGAGTACGTTATCTACCATACAAGCTTCAAAGTTGATTTGCTTACTGACTTTCGTTAAAAAATAATTATATTATCAGTATATATAAGTTAAATTTTGTCAAATAAATGTGTATGCTAATTATAGGTCCTATACCTCTCCTTTTAAATCTGAATTAGTCGGGTTAGTAAGAAGAACAGCTTCTTTGTAGTCAAGCACCTCGCCCGTCTTCCGATCCACTTCCATTGGCATGACCCGTTGTCTCTCATCCGAGATAGCCATGTAGTGAAACCTATTTATTCATAAAAATGCAATTTCAATACTATATATATATATATATATATATTTCCAGTTCAGGAACTGAAAATAAATTTTTAAAAAAATTATTAATAAAGAGAAATTTTAGATAAAATACATGTCTTGTTGAAGCTTGAAGACAATCCTGAGATTTTGGATATACGAAAGCGGCCATCCTTCTAAACGTTCAACGATTGAGTAAGTATAAAATCCTGGTGCATCGCGTAGCATTATAAACCTGAAATTTGGTCACTCAAATATTAGATAATAGTCAAATACAGCATCCAAGAATGAATATGTAATGATGGTGATTCCACATCAGGCTCAATAAATAATTGAACGTAAAAAGGAGTTTATGACTCCTTTTTTGAGCGGGAGGTTAAATTTCAAACCTTTTCTCTCGAGTATATCCATTACCAAAAAATATACGTCACTTTAGGACACATGTCCATAGCTGCCGCGCGTGGCTAAAGGTCAACAAAAAAAAGAGCTCAAACTCTTCTTTTTTTTTTTTAAGTTCCACTGAGAAAGTCTTTTTCTTATAAAAGACGCCACTCTACGAGGAAAGATGCATGTTATATAGGAAAAAAGAGATTAAATTTTATACTCCAACAGTGTACAAATAATTTTTACAAACTTCAAAAAGAAAGAAAAAGTTGAGGTTTTACATTGAAGTACTTCACCTTTTGTCAATATTTAAGGGTGGTTCGTCAGATTGAGAAGCATTCCACGTTCTTTTAAATGAAATTTCTATCTGATTTTCATTGTCTATTATGACTTCAAAACTTGTTGCTGAAAACCTACATAATAAAACCAAAATGTATGGACTTAATATTCAATTTTTTTCATCAACTAGTTAATTTGAGACCAGAAAGGTAAAGAATAATTACTTTTTTCGAGTTGTTTGAGGTCCAGTATTATTCCAGATAACATCCCAATACCTGAAATTATCATAATTGTAGTATTATTATTAACTATATATTTTCTGCATTAAGGAAAATTTAACAATAGGTTAAAACTTAATACCCTCTATCGTTTTCGTTTTTGGTCGCTAGTAAATTTTCGATCCCACCATATGATATAGATGTAACGTGGCCATCTGGTTTTGATAAAGTGATATTTGCGAAGCCATTGCTCAATATCACCTGAAGGTAAAATAATGAGAACTATCATTGAAGAAATATTTATATTTAATTTATATATGATAAATAGACTTTGGGCCTAACTCAACCCTAAAAGCTAACTTATGAGATGGGGATTGCTCAAGACCATATAAACAACTCAACACACCCCCTCACGCACAGGCCTGCACTCTGGAGCGTGGACAACATAAATGAGGACCCAACATCGCTAACAATAATTGGGATGGCCTGGCTACCATATAAGGAGACCAAAGACCTCAAATCCCACCGATGTGGGACAACTCAATACACCCCCTCACGCCCAAGCCTGCACTCTGGAGCGTGGACAACATAAGTGGGGGCCCAACATCGATAACAATAATTGGGATGGGTCTGACTACTAAATAAGGAGATTAAAGACCTCAAATCTCTCCGATGTGGGACAACTCAACAATATAATCAAGTTAAGTACAACGTGTTATACAAATGTAAAATAACTTATAAAGATGTAAACATAAAACAAAATGTCTGCTAAATGTAGATTTACTTGTTCTGTTTGTATCTCCAATTTGACTGCTGGCATTGTTGTCATTCTTCCCCAGTTTTTAACTCTAGCAAAGAAGTAACAAGTCAGTACATTAACAGGGTTGAGTTAAATTTGAGCGAGTTAAAACGGGCTTAGTTTAACTTGAATGAGTTAAAACAGGCTTAATCAATATTATATGGTAACAACAATATCTAAATTTACTTAGGTTAAAATGAGCGACTCAATTTGACTAAACAATAAGTAACTTAATTACTTCTATTTTGTCTTTTCTCTATTTTACTTCATATTTTTAACTTAATTCAATAGAAATCAACTTTGTTTTATTTTAAAAAATTTAACCTTTCTACAAAGTAATTTTTAATTCTCTATTTCATAAATATTACTAAATCATGCAAGTATATTTGACGAAATTACTTATAATTTGTAGTTTATGTTGAAATTTTTATTTGTTTTATATTAAAAATTTTGGTTTGATGTATTAGCCCTCTTTCTATATATTATTGGTATTAATTTTGTTAAGATTGTAACTCTTTTCTATTGTCCTCTATTTGTAAACAATAACTTCTTATAAACACAAAAGGATTTAATATCCTGTCAAATTTTTTGGAGTTAATAATTTTTTTAATAGGTTAAATGACTTTCTTGTTAAAGTTTAACAAAATTTTGAAAAAGTAAAATTTGTTAAATTAAATAGATAAGAATGTTTGGTGAAAAAAGATAAATTGTACAAAAAATTAGGAGGAAATAGTTTTTATACTTTTAAAATGCCAAAATTTGCATTGGCTAAACTTGATATTTTTGGTGTAATGTTATTTTCGGACATATATAATAAATAAAAGAAATATGACTTTACTGGATAATTTCGAAAAGAAACAAGAGACTTACCCGTCGTGTGAACGACAATCTGCAGCTACTATGAAGAATGTAAAAGCAACCATAGTGACCTCCAACAAACATATGCTTGGTTTCTTATCCTTCCTCATTTTCTGCAATTTCACTCAAATATATATTTAGTAAATCGATTAAAGAAAAATTTATTTGACTCGCGGCCACATAAATTGAAATAGAAGGAGTATTATACTAGCTAGAGATTATTGTCCTAACAATTCTTCTTCAAAACTTTGGAAGTAAACACCACCTAAACTTCTTATCACTAGCCTTGAATTTTCTTATAAGAAATTTGGAAAATGAAATTAAAAGAATGTGATGGTAATTAAAAATTGAAAAGGAAAGTAATATTTTATGTAATATTAAAAATTGAAACAATTTGGATTAGTTTCTATTGGAAAGTAAAACTAAAAGATAAATGAGAAAATAATAATTAAAAAAAAAGATTAACAATGATAACACAATAGAAAGAAAAGAAAAAGTAAACAAAATGGAGAAGACGTTGCGTACCTCTCTGCAAGTCTCCTATGTATGTAATATGGTTTGTATTAAGCTTTTATAAGTTAGAAATTTGTCATTAAATTAATACATCATTTAATGATTTAAAGAAGACTATATATGGACAAAATACTAATTAAAAAGATTTTTAAAGCTAAATCTTGAAAGAGATTCTAACCGGGCTAAGAAAAGATCTCCTAAAGAAGCTAAATAATAAAGATGCTAATCTCTTTTTTTATTATTAGATTTCATTTCTTATTTGTCCTGCATTTCAAGATAAAAGAAAATATTGCCAGTTCATGGATTTCAAAATGCTTCCATTCAATCCAAATTAAAGATTTTTAGTATCAAGAATTAAACGTTTACGATCTCTCGTCAATTTGGCTTGCAAGTAGATCTAGAGTCGTATTTTTACTATCATGGGTAATAAATAACTAGTTTTGATATGTCGTTCTTTTTTTATTATATACTTTTTTAATAATTTCCGCGGGTCATAGAACGTGTCAACCAATAATTCTGACTAAGAGGATTCATCATTTATTATATATATATATATATATATATATATCAAGATTAATTATACCAACATTGTAACATGTTCAAAAAATATTATACAACGTGACATATGTTAAACAAGGGTCGGGTTGTTACACAATTCCTAATAGTAAATGATCAAGAGCCCATATCTTTTTTTTTTTCCACTAGTTTTCATTACTTAATTGATCTATATTCTAAAGAAAAATATATAACCAGTGACATCAGATTTTTTAGCCAGTTTATACACCCATTACAATTATCGAATCGTGGGCAAAAAACACCAAAGAATTAATGGTTTCTTTTCTCAAGAATTAAATTGCTTTTAATCTCTCCTATATTTATAAGAGGTAGTTATTTTCCAGTTATGATAGGTTATGTGTCCTGTTATATTTTGATGATCTAATAAACTTAATGATAAGAATTAAATAGGGAACCTGTTACACATCCTTAAAGTGCTCAAGAACAACAAGTCTCAGGCATAGTTCCAACAATTAGAGTCAAAGAGACGATAAAGGAAACAGATGGACATCAGTTCCCTTGCTGACTGTACCAGTTAACTGCTCACAGCTGTAAAGTCGCTGCAACTGTTCCTCTACACACACGCAACAGTGTGAACAATGCAGCAACCACTTTATAGGGAATGCCTTGTGCCGGATATTGCATGCATCATCAAGTGACATAACTTGGATATTATTAACATGAAGTAATGAAGAAAATACACACTTGCACATTCTAGAACTAATCAAGTTTCCTCTCATTTGTGTTGCCATCTTGCAAGTGACTTTCAGGCTTCAAGAACAAAGAACAACATAATGAAGGACCGGTTTCCAGCACTGTGTTATTATATGTCCCTAGTTGTGTTGCACCTTTGTTAGAGTGATTTACTTGTAATTCCTACTTAGCTTAGCTAGAAACATTGTGTAGGAAACCAATTGTAGAACCATAAACCTTGTGCTTGTGTCTTGGCTAGAGTTAGTCGAGTTGTGAACTTTGTAATAGAGTTATTATAAAGAGGCTTGTAATAGAGTTATTACAAGTGAGTGAGGGATTAAGAGTTTAATTCCTAGGTTAAAATAGATTGTAATCTAAAAGTTGCTCGGTTAGTGAAGTTGAAATACTACGAGTGTAGGTCGTGATTTTTAATCCCGTGAGCTGAAAGTTTTCTACGTAAAACTCTGCTGTGTCATTTACTTATCTCTTATTGTGTGTATTCTGTAGGAATTGATAGAGAATCAAGTTCTCTATACAGTTTGCTGGACCCTAAGTTTCTATCAATTAGTATCGGTGCAGGTTCTTTCTATCAGGCTAACACCTAGAAAGGATCCAAATAGCTGCTCCACCAAACTTTGAAGAAGGTCAATAAACCTACAGATCACCAAGATTCAATGGACAGTATTATGGATGGTGGAAGAGAAGGACGCGTGATTTTATCATGGCTGAAGATTCAGAGCTCCAGGATATTATTTGCGATGGACCCTTCGTCCCTATGAAGACCACTGGCGAACCAGCAGTGACAATTCCCAAGACAAGGAAGGAATATAATGATATTGACCGCAAAGCTACTTTCGAGCAAAAACGATCCTCTTCTGTGGTATTGGACCAGACGAATACAACAGGATCTCTGCCTGTCAATCAGCCAAGGAGATCTAGGAAGCTCTCCAAACGGCACACGAAGAAACAACTCAAGTCAAGAAGTCAAAGATCGACATACTTAACACTGAGTATGAACTCTTCAAGACGAAGGATGATGAATTCATTCAAGACATGCACACTCGATTCACCTCCATCATCAATGAGCTTCACTCTCATGGAGAAATCATTCTAAGGAATAAACTTGTCAAGAAAATACTTAGTGTACTACCTGATTCCTGGGAAAGCAAGGTCAATGCTATCATAGAGGCAAAGGATCTGCAAAAGTTAACCATTGATGAACTCATTGGAAATCTGAAGACATATGAAATGAAGAAAACGAAGGACCATGAAAGAAGAGAACCCAAGAAGGAGAAGAACCTGGTCCTCCAGGCTGACAATAATGACTCAAGTGGTGAGGATACTGATATGGCTTACCTGACAAAGCAATTTCAGAAAATGGTTCGCAGGAATGGAGGTATTCCAGCTCCAGCAAGTCAAGAGGGTACGACTTCTATCATAAATGTGAGAAGCCAGGACACTTCATCAAGGACTGTCCTCTCCTCAAGCAAGAGCAGTACAAGAACAATACAGATAAAGCAGCCAAGAAGAGTACGGTTCCTGACAAAAGATTCAAGAGAAAAGAAGCTGATGATAATGTTGTGAAACATGCTCTTGCCGCATGGGGAAATTCTTCTAGCGAATCTGGAGAAGATGATGCACAAGGTGATACCTCCATGATAGCAGTTGAAAGTGAAGCAGCTGAATATGACTCTATCTTTGCCCTGATCGCAAAATTTGACAATGATGAAGATGAAGATGATGATTAGGTAAACTTTCTAGACATTCAAAGAAATTTGAAGTCTTACTCTTAGAAAAAGCTTATATCTTTGGCAAATGTTTTAATTGATGCTTATCCCAGTCTTATAAATGAAAAAAAATGCATTAACTGTGGAACTAGGAGAGGTAGAAAATGAGAGAGATGATCTGGTAGTCGTAGTGGTTGACCTAAAAGAAACCATCGAGGTTCTAAACAAAGAAAAGGATGTTTTGAGTAAAAAAATTGAAAGTGTAGAAAATGAGAGAGATGACTTGTTGGTAGTTTTCATGGACCTAAAATAAACAATATAGGAATTAAAAAAGGAAAACAATTATAGGATTATCCAAAAGGGAAAGGAAGTTGCAAGTAAGGCACACATTAAGCTTGAAAATAAACTCAAATCTGTGAAATCTAGTCTGTGTGTTGACTTGAAAGAAACAGACAACTTCAAGAAGATCTAGGAAGAGTTAAAATGACCTAGAAAAATCTCTAAAGTGGACCTAGTCCTCTGATATAATTACTGCCATGTATACAAGCACTAGTGGGAAAAAGTAGAGAGTCGGGTTCCAAAAGGAAAAGACTCCCTATAATTCACATAGCAAGTATGTTACTGTCTCTGATAACTGGCTTTGCACTCATTGTGGCAACACTGGACTCTTTAAAGAAAACTGTAAGGCTAGAATTCAATCCCAACAGAAAAACAAGATTTTTGTTGAAAAGGTAACTACTGCTAAGGAACCTGGTCCCTCCGTTAAAAAACGTGTATTGCCTGCCTAGACAAGAAGAAGTTTAATTAGCCTTTTTCCTTATTACAAGGGACCCAAACTTATTTGGGTTCCTAAGTCTAATCCTTGATTCTGTTGTATCGGAAGTAGTGAAAGGACCAGCCAAACATGATATATGGATAGTGGCTGCTCCAAGCACATAACTGGAAGCATCAGTGATTTCCTTTCACTCAAAACCCTGCAAGGAGGGAGTGTGTCTTTGGAAATGGCAAAAAGGGATACATTCTGAGAGTAGGAAGAATTTGGCAGACACTCACCCACTAAATTGAAAATAAGTATTATGTGAACGACTTGAAATATAGCCTACAGAGTGTTTCTCAAATCTGCGACAAAGGAAACAAGGTGGAATTTGTGTCAAAAATATGCACAGTCACAAATTTCATGACTGGTGAAGTGGTCCTGATAGCAAAAAGATACAAAAACATTTGTGTTGCTGATTTTGAGTCCTTGCACAATGGGGATCTTACATGTCTGAGTGCTGTTGATGATTATGTTGAACTGAGGCATGGAAGATTGGGACATGTAAGTTTTATGTTGCTGAACAAATTAGCCAAGAAGGACCTGGTTCGTGGGCTGCCTAAGTCAAGTTTCAAAGATCACAAGGTATGTAATGCATATGTGAAAGGAAAGCAAGTCAGGTCCTCCTTCAAGTCCAAAAAGGAAGTAAGCACCTCAAGGACACTTGATCTCTTCCATATGAATCTTGTGGACCTATGAGGGTGCCAAGTAGAGGAGAAAAGAAGTACATTTTTGTCATAGTGGATGACTTCTCCAGATTCACCTGGACTTTTTTCCTCAGAACCAAGGATGAAACTTTTCTAGTATTTGCTGCTTTTGTGAAGAAGATTCAAGTGAAGATGAGCCATAATGTTGTGACTATAAGATTTGATCACGCCACAGAGTTCGACAATGCAAAATTCAACGAATTCTGCGCTAAAAAGGGTATAAGTCATAATTTTTCAGCTCCAAGAACACCCTAACAAAATGGTATTGTGGAAAGAGAAAATAGGATTCTTGAAGACATGACAAGGACAATGCTGATCGATAGTGGTATTGCAAAAAGTTTTTGGGCAGAAGCAGTCAATACTGCATGCTACTTGGTGAACAGGTGCATGATCAGGCCCCTCTTCAACAAAACCCCGTATGAATTGCTGAATGGGAGAGAACCTAAGCTAACGCATTTGAGGACTTTTGGCTGCAAACGTTTTGTTCTCAATAATGGGAAAGAAGCACTAGGAAAATTTGAGGCCAAATGTGATGAAGGAATCTTTTTCGGCTATTCATCACAAAGCAAAGCTTACAAGGTCAGCAACAAAAGAACTCAATGTTGAGGAAAGCATACATGTGATCTTTGATGACTCACACCACTTATGCGGGAAAGATTCACATGATAAGATTGATCAAGATGGAGAGCAGTCAAAGGTACCTGGTAAAGTCATTGATATGGCAAATGGAAAGGCTGACATAATGAGTTAGGTCGAGGAATCAAATAAATATGGTACAGCTGTATCTCCCGCTGATATATAGGAACATGGTCCCTCCATCACAACAAATTAAGTAGAGAACAAAGTTGTTGATGCCGTGCAAGGAACCCCTGATGTTGAGCTGAGAAGTGGCACTCATGTCAATAATTGATCTCACTCAGAGGAACCTGGATCCTCTCGCAATGAGATTCAAGTGTCTAACTGGAAACACAAAAGTTCACACCCTCTTCAAAATGTGATCACTCCTCTTGACTCAGGGATTCAAACTAGATCAAAGTCAAGAAACTCACTTTCCTTCTTAGCCTTTCTCTCTCAAATTGCGCCCAAAAATATCAAGGAAGCATTGAAAGATGCTGACTGGATTACTGCTATGCAAGATGAACTCTATCAATTTGAGAGGAACAGCGTATGGCACGTCGTTCCTCGACCCACAGACAGAACTGTTATAGGAATTAAGTGGGTATTCAGAAACAAACTTGATGAGTTTGGGAACACAACAAAGAACAAGGCTAGGTTAGTAGTTCAAGGCTACAATCAAGAAGAAGGGATCAACAATGATAAAAAATTTCCTCCAGTTGCTCGAATGGAAGCCATCAGAATCCTCATTGCCTTTGCATCTCATATATAATTCAAATTATTCCAAATGGATGTCAAAAGTGCATTTCTGAATGGATATCTAAAGGAAGAAGTTTTCGTCAAACAACTACCTGGTTTTGAATGTCATGAGCATCCTGAGCATGTATTCAAACTTTACAAGGCATTATATGGACTGAAGCAGGCCCCTCATGCATGGTATGAAAGGTTGTCCAAATTCCTCCTTGAAAATGGCTTTACAAGAGGAAAAAGTGACAACACCCTATTTCTGAAGAAACGGGGGAGGAACCTGCTCATTGTGAAAATCTATATTGACGACATCATCTTTGGTGCAATAAATAATTCCCTCTGTGAAGAGTTTGCAAAGCTTATGGGAAGTGAGTTTGAAATGAGCATGATGGGGGAATTGAATATTTTCTTGGGACTGCAAGTTAAGCAAACGCATGATGATAAGTCAGCATAAGTACATTAAAGAGCTCCTAAAGAGATTTGAGATGAAAAGCTCAAAAATCATTCATCCCCTATAGCTACTACCACTCGTCTAGACATGGATGAACCTGGTTCTCCTGTGAACGAAACCATGTACAGAGGTATCATTGGTTCATTCTTGTATATCACAGCTAGCAGACTAGATATTGTATTCAGTATGGGATTATGTGCTAGGTTTCAATCTAGTCCAAAGGAATCTCATCTGAAGGCTGCCAAGAGAATTAGAAGGTATCTCAAAGGAACGCAGGACCTGGTTCTCTACTACCCTTCAAGAGACAATTTCTACTTGATTGGATATGCTGACGTTGATTATGCTGGTTATCTGGTGGATAGAAAAAGCACTTCTGGCTTGGCACATTTTCTGGGATCGTGTCTGATTTTATGAGGTACAAGGAAATAAAATTTCATGGCTCTTTCAACTACAGAAGCTGAATATGTAACAGCTGCCTCTTGCTGTGCTCAATTGCTATGGATGAAGCAGCAGCTGGAAGACTTTGGTGTATTCTCTGATTGTGTGCCATTACTGTATGATAACACCAATTCTTGTAACATGGCAAAGAACCTTCAGCATAAGAGAACAAAATATATTGATGTGTGACATCATTTTCTCTGAGATAATGCTAAAAAAGGTCTTATCTGCATGAAGTTCTGCAAAACAGAATACCAAGTAGCAGATATCATCACTAAAGTACTGAGCAGAGAGCACTTTGAAAAGAATCGATTGACACTGGGTTGATAAAATAAAACTGAGCACCTGGTCCCTTAATGATTGACTATGAAAAAATGAACAGGTAAAACAGCTAAAAAGTATTTTCTGGCAAGTTATAACTCAATTCTATACCGTTACAGGTAGACACACATGGCACCTACAGAGCAAACAAGAAGCTAGTGTCATTGCATCTTGGTAAAAGGATGAGCCTCACATTTACAAAACTAAGTCAGGGAACCTGGTTCCCTTGATTCAGGTTAGTAGTTCTTTTTTAATCTCATGGACATCTTTTAACGGCTGTAAAAGTGCCACGTCATTAAAGCTTCAGTTTCTCTTTTTCATCTCTTTAGAACCCAAACGTCATACCCGTTACTGAATGAGCTGTCTACCCGGCAATCTATACCGGTTTGTAACTGGTCCATCACCCTCTTTAAATAAACCCGAACATTGTCTCTTTCATCACTATTCACATTAAAGCCAAAAATTCCCTTTTTCTCTAAAAACCAAACATTCTTTCTCTTTTGTTCTCACTGCAAATCCTCACTATGTTTGAAAATCTAGAAGCCTCAAATGTTTCCTGTATAGTCCCCACTGTGTCTTCGTCTCACGAAGCACAGGAACGAGAGTTTGAGTCCCCTATATCACCCAGTCAAAACCCTATACCAGACCCCCAACCACCTACTACTTCCTCTCCGACCCAATTGAGTTCTAGTTCTCACCGGAGTCGCAAGACTCAGAACCCCAAAGGGTTATTGCTGAGACCTCGCCTTCTACCTTGCCGAAAAAAATAGCAGGGGGAGAAATAGTAGATGGTGATGAAGGTCAGGAGGTTTCCAGTTGAAGAGATCGTTGAAGCCCAACAGACTGTGGTTTGTAGTAGTAACGGTTCAACATCGAGCATTCCAAGCTTCGATTTGAATGTTGCCAACTCCACATGTAATATTCCTCCTATGTCTTCTAAATCTACTTTGGGGATAAATGAACAAGAAGCCATTGAGAATATTTTGTTAATCGCTGCTGAGGGAGGTTTGGTTGGTGGTTATGAGGATGTTAATGAGACTATTGGGTCTTAAGGGGAAGGTAAAGGTCATCAGGAAGAGAATAGGAAAATGGTGCCCCTTGAAATCTAGCACCTGATAGTACTACTGGGAAACAAATGAGGGACCTATTCCCTCAGCCCAAGATGAGCCCTCTGCTCCTACTTGGGACGAAACTCCCTGCTCTTCAACTGAGCCCCAAGTCAGTACCGATCCTGCTCCCTTTTCTCACTTCGATGATGAGCCGTTAAACTTTGTCATTCCTGAGATGAGATCTCTATCTGAAGAGAAAAATTAAAATAGTGAGGAAGACTATGATGATATGCCTGTAGTAAGCTTCATTGCTACTAGAAGTGGAAGGCAGTCCCGAATGCGCCTACTCTTAAAAGACCCACTACTAGAGTTGCAAAAGAAGGAGGCCCTTGAAACTATTCTGAAGAAAAATAAAGAAGAGAAGAAAATGATGAGGTTGGTGAAAGGGGGAAAGCTGGTGAATGAGGAAGAAGTGCCTCCAACACTTGTTGTTGATGTTGACGATGAAGAGATAAATGAGGAACTTGCTTCCTTAATTCGTAAGTGCTCTAAGAAACCTGTGGTTCCAAAACCCAGGAGAGAGCCATCTATGAAAGCTATAGAAGTGGAGAATGTTGAGGTAGACAAGTCTGGTGAGAAGGTGTCTGAGAAGTCTATAAAGAAAGAGAAAAGTGTGAGAAAGTCTGTAAAAAGGAAGGTCGGTGACAACGAGGAACCTGGTTCCTCCAAGAAGGCTAAAGTAAGTGTGGCCTAGGATGAAAGTAGAGGAAACCTGAGAAAACAGAGGGTACTGTGGGGAAAAATATTTTCCCTTGACATTCTGGACATAACAGAGATGTGTCAACTGGTTGATATCTGTGAGTTTCAAAGGTGGACATACTTATTCACCAATGAGAGCACAAAGGTGTATGAGGCAGAAGTGCGAAGCTTCTATGCCGACTAGTTCACAGTGAAAGATGATAGTATCTGCTCGAAGGTGAATGGAGTAGACTTTGTGATGGACGAGGCTGTATTGGGTAAACATTCTGGGGGTGCCTGCTAAAGGGATTTCATCCATTGAGGGGATTTTTTCTCTCAATTTCAGAAGTGTCATTCTGAAGGATGATGATGTGCACAAGAGGAAAGGGTGCACAAGAAGGCCCTCCTGCCAGTGTATCAATTGTTGTTCGAGATGGTGAACAAGGTCTTGCTTCCACGTGCAAAATAACGTTCCATTACGTCTAGACCAGACTTGTTCCTCATGGAAGCACTAGATGCCTACACTAAGAAAATGGCAGATTTTAAGGATGGTAATCATGGGTTGTCTTGCGAGTTCTTACTCACCAAGGTGTTTAACTTCTTCAAAGTCCTTTTGGGAAAAGCAACAGCCGGAACTCGCAAGCAAACCTTCTCCAAAACCACCTTAGAAGAGGTACGAGTGCATTGATAAGAAAGGAGGGGTAGGCAGCAATTCCACTATCTCGCAATTGATTGATGCTCAGAATGTTGCAACTGAGGAGATAAGGAGGCTGAAGGCACGAAATGCCATTGTTGAAGGGCAGCTTAGTCAGGCTCAGGAGGCACCTAGTTCCAGCAATGCACAAGGAACAGAGGTTACCCATTTGTCCAAGGAAAATACAGATCTCAGGAAACAGGTCGAGGACCTGAAGGAGCGGCTGCTTAACGAGAAAGTGTCTGCAAATGCCCGAATGGATATTCTCCTCCGAACTCTTGCATCTTCATCCCTGTCTCCACCTTTTAGTGCTCCTTAAAATAGTTTTCCTTTCCAGTGTCCAGTTCAAAGCTGTATGTCTTATATCTTGGTCCCTTTGGTTTGTTGTTTTTGGTGGATGGTACTTTTTAAGTTGTTTTATTTTGTGAATGGTTGTGTAACAAATGGTACTGCTAATTCTGCTCCCTTTTATTTATAATTAATGAGTTTCCCGTCCTTTTACTATGCATTCTTTATTTTTATGCTCTGTTCTTAGCCATGTTTGTGTGCACACATGTGGCATGAGTTAACCATGCTAGACTTCTTTTTTGCTTATTACTTGTGACTACTCTTTTTATGATGCCAAAAGGGGGAAATTGATTGAGGGGGAACAAGTTCAGGGGGATATTGTATGGAACTGTTCTTAGGAGGAACTTCAGTTACAAGTTTGTCATCATCAAAAAGAGAAAAATTGATAGGTTATGTGCCTGTTTTGATGATCTAACAAACTTAATGATAAGAACCAGATGGGGAACATCTTACACATCCTCAAAGTGCTCAAGAACTACAAGTCTAAAGTCGGGTACAAGTTCCAATAATTAGAGTCAAAGAGACTACTGAGGGAACAGATGGACATCAGTTCCCTTGCTGACTGTACCAGTCAACTACTCATAACTGTAAAGTCGCCACAACGGTTTCTCTGCACACACGCAACAGTGTGAACAATACAACAATCACTTTATGGGGAATGTCTTGTACAGGATATTGCTTGCATCATCCAAGTGATATCACTTGAATATTATTAACCTGAAGCAATGAAGAAAATACACACTTGCACATTCTAGAATTAGTCAAGTTTCCTCTCAAGTGTGTTGCCATCTTGCAAGTGAATTCCAGGCTTCAAGAACAAAGAACAACATAACGAAGGACCGGTTTCCAGCATTGTGTTATTATATGTCCCTAGTTGTGTTGTACCTTTGTTAGAGTGATTTACTTGTAATTCCTATTTAGCTTAGCTAGAAGTATAGTGTAGGAAACCAATTGTAAAACCATAAACCTTGTGTTTGTGTCTTAGTTAGAGTTAGTCGAGTTGTGAACTTTGTAATAGAGTTATTACAAGTGAGTGAAGGATTAAGAGTTTAATTCTTAAGTTACAATAGGTTGTAATCTAAAAGTTGCTCGGTTCGTGAAGTTAGAAATCCGACGAGTGTAGGTCGTGATTTTTAATTCAGTGAGCTGAAAGTTTTCCACGTAAAACTCTATTATATTATTTGCTTATCTCAGATTCTCTATAGACCCTAAGTTTTTATCAAGTCACTGATTATTAAATTACATTTATTACTATTGTTTTCAGATGCAGCTAGGAAAATTAACGAAACAGATTATTAGATCCATTTTGTTACTATTGATTTCAGATCATTAAATAAGAATTTAAGTTCTCATGGGCCAAAAAAAAGTTCAAGAACAGCGTTCTTATTACTCAACTCGTTATAGTAATCATAAAAATATAATTTGACTAAGATCATTCAAAAAACAAATAGGGAAAATGACATTAGCCGCTCTTAAAATAATAATTAAAAAAATATGTATTTTTTGTGTATTTTTTGTATATATATATATATATAAATGATAGAATAAAATGATCATTTTATCCCTAATTATAAGGTCCTTCTAAACGAAGATAATCGTACAAGACTCCATTAAAGGCAGTGAGTGCATTTGTTTGTGTAAGAAAAATTGTGTTTGGTCCTTTGACAAGCAAATTGCCTCGTATTCCAATGGTGTAAAGCCAATATAATCCATGAATTCCATGTCTTGCAATTGCATTACTTCCCCCTATAAATCCTGTTGTAAATACAGGTTCTTGCGCTTTTTCATCGTTGACACGAACCTTTTAAAAAAAGAATTTTTATGTAAGTCATTTATCGATCGAATAATTAAACAAGAAATCATGAATAGAGTGCTTCATGCATCAGACTTCCTTTTTCGTAAATTAGCTCATATATTATGACAATAAAAGGAAGAAAGAATTATGTATGTGTGTGTAGTTGAAATAATAAGTCAAGTAATTAAATTAATAAGGGTGAGAGTAATTACATGGAGTTCAGATTCATGAGCTGCTGCAAGAGCTAATTGGAGAGTGTAATTTGAGGCCTTGTTAACATTTTCAAGGTTAAAGATAATACTCCATGTTGTAGCTTCATATTTGTTGTTTCCTACCTTCCTGCAAAAGAATTCATCCAACAGCTACTATAATTTGAATATTGTTTGTCGGAAATAGTCTCTTTACCTTCACAAGGTAAGACTAAGGTCTGCGTACACATTAATCTTTCCATATCCCGCTTGTGGAATTATTGTTGTAATTTGAACATTGTGTTCGAGTTCGGAATTCTAACCCCACTCTGATTTACTGGGTTGAACACTATTGTTTGTACTTGTTTAGTAATTTTTCTAATATTATTTACATGGCTCGAGCCAAAGCTACTAGGTTTGGATGAACATGCTAGTCTTTAACTACATCGGTCTTTTCTATATATGGAAAGTTCAAAAATCATCATATAATAATCCAGAAATTGCAATAGAAAAGAAATAAGGGAGGTTTGTGATGATTTTTCAATCTTTTCTACTAGGTAATCTAGTATCCTTATGCATGAAGATAATTAATTCCGTCGTTGTGGTCGGACTCTATTATGGATTTCTGACCACATTCTTCATAGGGCCCTCTTATCTCTTCCTTCTCCGAGCTCTGGTTATGGAAGAAGGAACCGAGATATATATATATACATTTAAATGAAGCTACAATAACATACCTTGTGACATGAGCGAAAAACCAATCTCTTGAATACTTGCTAGTCGCGACATTGTAGACGAGATCTCGTATAGGATATAAAACACTGTATTGTTCCCATAGACCATATTGCTTAAATCTACAAAACCAAAATGGGGTAATTACAGTTTGAACCATAACGCTGGATTTAGAAAAATTAAATAACATGCACACACAGAAGTTATGAAATACAGTAAACTTTGTTCATTCGAAAAATTTCTGTAATGACGTTTTCTAGATTTATCATTAAAAGTTTAAAACACCAATTGAACTTTACCTATTATCGCAGTAAAGTCACTAAACTTTATCCACTACAATAATAAGTCAAAGAATTATTTTTTGTTATAATGCTAAATTTCTCCACGAGTCTTCATCCCCATTTCAGTTAGGGTAGATGGCAGAAAAGATCAATGTGTTATTGGAGGAGTACCGCTCCGTGAGGCACTTTGGGAGTGCCAACCGGATACAGCTGCTGGACGTAGCACAATTCTGCTAAAACTTACAAAAAAACTCTACATCTATCTGTTCGAGTTAGCGATAGGCCAACAACCTTTGGCTCCCCACGGTTGTGGCCGGCTACACGAGAAGGAGCCCCTCCGCTAAGTCACAAAATTTTCCACTATAATAATAAAATCACTAAGTTTTATCCACTATAATGATAAAAATCTATCCATTTTGATTTTACTGTTACAGTAAGTAAAAATCTCCAACTTTGCTATTATAATGAGTAAAGTTAAGCAGGAAAGCAAATTTGTGGAACTTACACTGATTCAGAGTTGTTTTGATATTTGTGAACTTTATATTGTGGAGGTGGACTTGGAATAAAGAATTCAGTAGCTGTGCGGTCTGGCACTCCAATTTCCCATAGTGTGGCTCCATTTCTTGGAGGTTTATACACCAAACTCCCTAATTTAATACTAGAACCTGTATTTTGGTACAAATGAAATACCAAAAAAAAAAATTAGATATTCCGTCTCAATTTATATAGCGATATTTGATTGCAAAATTTAAAATTTGTAACTTTAACAAATGAGTGAGTAAGTAAAAAAGTAATTGCCTGGAGTAACTATAACATTTTGAGCGTATTTGTAATCTCCAATAAATCCTGGGACTGTTGCATACAAGTTATATGTACCGGATATGATATTTTTTATGATGAAGTTTCCATTAGTGTCTGTTTTTGTCCAAAACTGATAACCCTGAAAATTTAAAACAAAATACACAAATAAAAGATTTTTATGAATTTTATCAAAAGAAATTCAGGGGAAAAAACAAGTGTAAAGACTTACGAAATTAAAGTTTTGAAAATCTTTCCACAAATAAATTAAACACCTGGAAAAAAAAAGAATAAATCATTTTACACTTTACTTTATTTTCTATTTGCCATGATCCAGCGTCTCCAGGTGGCGCTAACCCTATATATGCATTAGATGCAGGTACATCTCTTTTATTGATAAACCTTTCAAAAAAAGGAAATAATATTAGTCAGCCAGTCAATAAAATAAGTTATCTGCTAAAACAGATAAAAGTGACTTGACGGTATAAGAATTTTTTATAATAACGATGTATATAATTTAAACTCTTAAAAATACTCTTTTTACATAGTGATACATATATAATATGTTGCAGATAGTAGAGAAAGAATAGGAAAATACCAATCATTAACAAAGAGTTGGCCTGTAACTGTTCCTCTTTGGTTAGATTTAACGTAGTCTTGTGAAAGTGGAAATTCATAAGGCCAACTTGC
Organism: Nicotiana obtusifolia; assembly: GCA_002018475.1. Classification (NCBI taxonomy): domain Eukaryota; kingdom Viridiplantae; phylum Streptophyta; class Magnoliopsida; order Solanales; family Solanaceae; genus Nicotiana; species Nicotiana obtusifolia. Next base: position 48,590 of record MCJB01038413.1, read on the forward strand.
AACTTCTTGATTCATCTGCAAATTTGATTATTCGTTAGAGAAATGGTTTACTAAATTCACTTTTTAAAACTGCCAAAATTTGTACTCCCTCTGTTCCATTTCACGTGACAAGATTCGAAGTATAAGAGTCAGAATACTTCAGTATAAAGTCAAACATATATTTGTCGCATAAATTGAAACAGAAGAAGTATCAGAATACGAGTACGAGCTCATTAATACATACTCTTTTCTTCGCATCATTCCATAGTACAGAAGGATTTTCCTTAGCTGAAGCATCAGAGTTAAGATACACAAACACAGGGCCAACTACTTTTTTCCATGTTTCTCCATGTTGAAATTTAATTGCTAAATCTTCTCCTGCATAATGTGTACTAAAAAATACCTGCAATTTGAATAATAAAATATATAGTTAAGATTTCTACAGTTAGAAGTAAAAGAAATTTTGCAAGTGACACATTTAATTGAGTAATTAATTCATCACTTACACTAAGTGCAGTTGGGCCAACATGTGAAGTAAGGTCTTGTTTAAAAGGACCACCAGTACGAAATTCATTGCTTGGATTAATCATCCAAAATCCTACCGGAGGATTACTACATACCCACCCATGAACTTTGTCATTTATGTTATCATTGGCATAGAAGTACTTGTCATCTACCTGCATATAATAGATTTCGAACTCAATAAATGAGCTATGGTAAACAAGAACTTGAACTCGTAAAGCTCAAATTTAATATCCAACTCTATATATAATTAATGATACCCTATCATTTCTATGAATTATGAAGTGATTAATCCTCTTGAACTATTTAATGATTAGCTTCAAAATTTGGTGGCTAATTTTATAGTTTTGTAGCTATACCACCCTCTTTAGGTAACAAGTATTGAACAATGAGCTTTTGCCACAGTCATATCTAAATATTAAGATATTGTTCGCTTTGGACCGATCTTTCTAGCCACCTCAAAGCTTTTGGATCTCACAGTTTTGTCCCCTTGGCTTCCTACCTAGAATGCGCTAGTAACAATTGCATTCAGAACTCGCTCCTATATAATGTTCCTAACTTTCTCCTCCCATTCTGATGTAGGATTTTCCTTAGGCAAGTTTCACAACAAACCTTTGTCGAATTCAATCGCCAGCGGTTCATGGACTGTTACAACTTTGTCTTCCAACCTCCCTATGCCCCTTCTAGCCCCATTCTACATATGTGGCCCTGACTATAATGTTAACTTTTAGTTTCCAACTAGAGGTCTCAGATTCGAACCTTAAGTATGGAGTCATCTTTTTTAGGGAGCATTTTGTCCTCTAACATGAAACATTATTCTAGCAAGAATCCCGATTTAGTCGATCCCCACCGAGTAAAAAACAAAAACAACCTTTAAGTTTCAACACACACAATCATGGCAATGACAGGATTATACCTCTCCTTTTAGATCTGGATTGGCTGGATTTGTAAGTAGAACAGCTTCTTTAAAGTCAAGCACCTTGCCTTTTTCTCGATCCTCTTGCGTTGGCATGACACGCTGTCTCTCATCCGAGACAGCCATGTAATGAAACCTATTCATAAATATTCAATCTCAATATTATTTATATCCAACTTTTGTAATTGGGAACGGATTTTAAAATGTGTTTTTCGTTAATAATGAGAAATATTAGATTAAAAAAAGAAAAAAAAGAGAGAGAAATATTAGATAAAATACATGTCTTGAAGCTTGAACACAATATTGAGTTGTTGGATAATCGTAGGGGGATATTCTTTTGAACGTCCAACCATAGCATAAGTATAAAATCCTGGCGTATCGCGTCCCATTACCAACCTGAAAAATTGGTCTCTCGAAATATCAGCAAGATATAACATCTATACTGACAATGTAAACAAAAGTATGGCATAGCTAGAAATTCCGTCAATGGTGTTCATACATTAAACTAAGCCAATAAATTTTAGTGTCGATAAATGGTGTATCAAAATTTTTAAATCGAACGAGGCAACATTTAGCTAAACAATTAAAAAAAAACTTTTAATAGAACTATAGTTCTATAAATAAAATTAAAATAACAAAAAGACAATATTAGAAATTTTAATAATAAAAGCAAGCATAAAACCAAAGGAAAGATAGTCAAGAGAATTTGTAGTTGTAGAAAGCTTTTGTTGAATTTTTTTTTGTAGAGCTTGACTTTTGAATTATAAAATTTATTTAAAAAATAACTCTTAGGGGTCGTTTGTTTGGAAACAAGTTATCCCAAGGTTTATTATCCCAAGATTAATTATCCCGAGATTAGTTATTCCACCCTCCCATAGGGATAAAAAAAAAAAATATATCCCTAGATAACTAATCCCGGAGTTATTAGTTATACCGCAATTTTATCCAAACCAAACATGGAATAAACTCATCTCAAATTTAATCTCGGGATCAATTATCCATTATCCCTCGTACCAAACAAGCCCTTAGTTAAAAAATTACTTTAAAATTAGTTGTTTATTCTACACAAATTTTAAGTTTTAAGAGTTATTTTATTAGGAAATCTTTTAGATTGAAAAAGAATCAAATAGACCGCACATGCTGGTCGTCGTTTAGTTGTAGTAAACAAAATGAGTAGAACTTTGAATCCTTGAACAACACGTCACTTTAAACTCCCTGAACTGTTGGACAGTCTCACTCAACTATGTTAAGGGTATTTAAAATATAATATATATAACCATATAAAATATTATTTAACATATATGTGGAGCATAATTCGCGGCGAAGAGTGTGCGCCTGACCACCCTTGACATAAGGTGGCTACGCCACTGTACATAAGTGAAATTAGCAACTTGAAAATAAGATAGATTACATGTTACGATATGATAATATAGTGCAAAACTCTTCACCTTCTGTCAAAGTCTAGAGGAGGTTCATCCGTTTGGGAAGAATTCCAAATTCTTTTAAATGAAATTTCCGTCATGTCTCCATTGTTCGATATGATCTCAAAACTTGTTGCTGATAACCTGCATAATACCTTGGTTTAGGACTTAATTTTAGTAGAAAAAAGAGTTCTTCAATGTTAATTAGTTAATTTTAGACCAGAAGGTAAAGATTAATACTGTTTTCGAGCTGTTCCATGTCCTGTAACATTCCAAACAGAAATCCAATACCTGAAATCGTCATAATTTAGTATTACATTTAATTAATTTCATCATTAAAAAAACTCGAAACATCTAATTAGAAAAAAGAAGAATTAATCTAAATAGCCGTTCTCAAACACTTATATTAAAAACAGTCAGCAGCTTAATATATGTATAATCTTTGTGTAATACGTATATACTCGTATATAATCAATATATATGTATACCCTCTATCAGTTTCGACAAGTTTGGTGTCTAATATGTTATTGATACCACCATATGATATGCTCGTTATAAGGCCATCTGGTTTCGATAAAGTAACATTGACGAAGCCATTGCTAATTGTTACCTGAAGAGGGCATGAAAAACGATGTGAGAACCTAAATAAATAAAGTACAAAGGTTAAAAAACACAATTCATTATAAGGTTACATTAATGTATGATTACTAAGTTTTATCCACTATAATAGTAAAATCATGAAGTAATATTGTATCATTTGGAAGGAGCACTTGTCGATCTGAGTTGTAAAAGTTTTTGTTATTGTAATGCTATTATATCGTAAAAAGAATAGAAATAGACAATTTAAATTTCTTTTTCATCGGATGCTGGCTATAGTCGTGGGAGATGGGGGCTTTACAAAAAAGCATGCAACGATACAATTAACATGTCAGCCCGTACTCGCACTCCAGAGTATCAACACGCTAAAGTAATTGAATTATATCTACTACAACAGTCAAGTCACCAAATTAAATAACTATTATGACAAGACCTACATATCAAAGCGACTTTACTATTATAGTAGGTTAAATTTTGCGACTTCACTAATATTACAAGTAAAATTCAGTTATTTTAATTTGACAAAAATAATTTTGTGACTTAAATGTTGTAGCGAATATAATTCATGTAATTGAATTAATATGACATAGTAACAATAAAACATAGAAAAAATGTTTGCTAGTCATAGATTTACATCATTAGGTTGTATCTCCAATTTGACCTCTGGCATTATTGTCAATCTTCGCCTGTTTTAAGAACAATTTAAGAAGTAACAAGTCAGAATACAAGTTAAATTTAATATCAAAGACTTTTGCAATTAACTAAAATAAAAGAAAATTAAATAACGGGTTACAGATTGAAAATCAAATAAAACAAAGAGAGACTAACCCATTTTGAGGAAGACAATCAGCTACTAACAAGAATAATAAACCAACCATAGTAACCTCCCAAATATGTACGTTTAGTTGCTTATTCTTTCCCATTATCTGCATTTTCACACAAATATTTGCTCTAGAATTTAAATAAAATTATTGGATTACTATTAAATCAAAAATCTTTTTACATGCTTGATTTATGTGTTAATATATCATTTTCTAATAAGGAAATAAAATCGAGAAAACAACATTTATTTGTTTTATTTTTGGTCTCAACACATGTGTCGCTTAACATGCAGGCTGGAAGGGATCGTTTGGTAGGCTGTACTAAGTAAAATAATCCCTGTATAAAATTTTAATCCATCCAATACAATATTTGGTTGCTCAATTCAATTTATGCATACCTAATACATGGATTACTTATACCTCATAGGGGCTTAGCTAACACCAAGAAAACGAAGGGATTACTTATACCTCATGAAACCAAGGGATTACGTTGCATAGCTAATTTTTAATACAATGAACCAAACACTTGATAAAAAATAATCCCAACACTACAATCCCTGCATTACTAATCCCTGCATTATTTGTGTTTGTATCAAACGACCCCTTATAATTAATAAATTTAGTGACCATATACGAACGTATCTTAAAAAACAACAATAAAAAAAAGAAAAAAGAAACAAAGACACAGAGAAGAAGTTAATACATACCTCTTTGTTGATGACTCGTTACTTTGCTTTAGTTGGATAATCTCGATAACAATGGTTTAAGCTTTTTATAATATTGAAATATGTAAAACATAGGTAAATAATAATTAAAGATGCTGATATTTTCTTTTCTGTTTTGCTCCATTAGATTTAGTTTCCTTATTTCTCTGCACTTCAGGACAAAAAGAAAAATATTGCCAGTTCATCACTGGATGTCAAAATGATTCCATTCATTCCAAATTATTGATTTCTGTGAGAAGTACAAAGCAGAATAGTCCTAGACGGCAGTGGCGGATCCAGGATTTTAAGGTCGTGGGTGCTCATTTCCTCTAACATAAAGTTGCTACCAACCACATAGTATAAGTATACAACTATACGTATGCAACAGAGAAAAAAATTAATAAGAAAATGATAGTTAATATTATCATTATCAAAAAAGGCTTCTAGTCACAAGTCAAGTAGGAATCGAACACGCGCATCTAGCTTCAGACATACTTTTACTTCAAGCTCAACACCGCAGCACCCATTAGTCTTTTTTGTTCCTGAGTGCTTGCTAGCATATTATATCTGTTTTTTATATTTTTAATAGAATTATACACAATTTATATTGAGGTCAATGGGTGCTAATGCCCCTTAAATTAGTAGATCCGCCACTGATAGACGGCCCTTTAAACTTGCCAATTCTTTTAATTTAGACACCTAATCTAAGACAATTGTTTGTGAACCCAACTCATGATCAACTAGTCTAACTAGGCCAAAATCGCCTAAATTTGCGGCTGAAAATTGAATCCAACATTATATTGCTGGACTTGATATCTCCATGTACAACACATTGTTCCCAAACTTCATGAAGATACAGCAATGCAGAAGCCAAATCAAGTGCGATTTTGTACCGCGTTAATAATGTTAGTCCATCACCATATAACAATTGATCTAGCGCGTTATTAATGAAGGTAAAATGAGTAATTAATGACGGAGATGCATATCCTAGGTAGATTATCTCTTTCATGTTTGGTTGAAAACTTGTGAAACTAAAGGAAAATGAATTTGCTATACCAAGTGGAAAAGCAAAATGCTGAAAAATGATAGCCAAATATGTATCAACAAATTCATTGTCTCAAAAAGTTTGCATGAAAATCAAGAAATTGAGTATAAGTGAGTGAAATAGATAAGGTTGGATGGTTGGTTGTGGGTTGTGAATGTACATGTCTGTCAATAGTATTTGTCACTTGTTGTGATTATCTGGTTCTTTGATGTGATTATCTGGTTCTATTGTGTACAAGATTTGTTATCATCAAAAAGGGAGAATTTATTGAGTATTGAAGTTTTGATGATTAACAAAGTATGAACCAGGTCTTCAACGTAGCTGCATAATTCTTCTGAAGGTCCTCAATGTAGCTGCTTAATTGTTCTGAACAACCAGCTCCTCAAGAGAAAGGATCAGCCCCTCATGTTGATACTTGTACGTCTGTCCAAGATAGTAACTTTATCACAAAATTACCAAGGTACGAGTTGGGTGGAAAAAGGCTGCTATAAGAGATAATGGTCGTTGCTCAAGAAGATACGGATAATTCAATCATTCTCTAAAGTCCCAAAGCTTGTGCAATCCTTGGAACAGTAGGAGTCATATCAAAGAGGAAGCTGACTATGAATAGGACTCCTAGAAGATCTCAAGTTGCGTTTTAAATAGGATCGACTTTGGACTTCTGAACGATCCTTTTACACATCAACAAAAGAGTCATAAGTTATTTACTCGAGTCGAGTACTTGCATTGTGTTCTTCCTGAGTTAGTCTAGTTAATGTGCTATAGAAAATTAAGTTGTAATCAAGTATCATAAATAATTAGTGACTTGGAGTGAGTGTTTTTCTTTACAAGGTAGAGTATTTGTCAATCAAATAGGAGTGGTAGGAGTACTAGAGAGTATTTAATTCCAATCTTGTAATTAATACATTTTGGCTCATTGTTCTAGTGGAGTTGGAGTTGAAAATCCTACGTGGTAGGTCGTGATTTTTTCACCTTTTGAGTCGGATAATTTTCCACGTAAAAATCGATGTGTTTATTTTATTGCTTATTTACTTTACGCTTAAGAAACACGGTAAAGAATCAAATTCTTTAGTAATCCATATGGGCGCTCGAACTAATAATTGGTAGCAGAGCAGGTTCTCTCATTCGCACGGATAACATGGAGAGAGATCTTGAAAGCAAGTGAGTGCTTCACCCGGAATTAATAAAGGACAATCAACTACCAGGCCGCCCCTGTTCAATGAAAAATATTACAGTTGGTGGAAAGCAAGAAGTGACAATTGAAGAATATGAACTATGGACCATAGTGAACCAAGGTCCTTTGATTCCTATTAAACAAAATACACAAAATGAAACAGTTCCTAAGGACCCCTCTAAATGATGGAGAAGAATGCAAAGGCTAAGAAAATTCTTATCTGTGGACTTGGTCCTGATGAGTGCTGTAGAATTTCTGTATTCTCTAATGCGAAGCAGATATGGGATGCAGTCCAAATTGCTTATGAAGGAATAAACCAAGTAAAGAGATCAAGGATAGATCTACTCATGAGAAACTATGAGCTCTTTTCCATGAAAGAGTCTGACTAGGTTCACTATAATAACCAATGAACTGAAATCAGTTGAAAAGGTGTTTATCTCAGAAGAGTTGGTTAGCAAAGTTCTAAGAATCCTTCAAGCTTCGTGGGAATCAAAAGTCACTGCAATCCAGGAAGCCAAGAAATTGGACAAAATCTCATTTGATGAGTTGGTTGGAAATTTAAAAACTCATGAAATGAAAAAGATAGAACTGCACAAGACAGAACTTAAGAAGGATAAGGCCTTGGTTCTTAAAGTGTCTGAGGATAATGGCTCTGACTATGATGATCCTGATCTAGTAATGTTTGTCAAGTTCAAGAGGTTCATGAACAAATTTCAAAAGTGCATCCAAGAGAGAGACCAATAGTAAGCCCAAGCATATCGACAAAGCTAACTATGATGGGTGCTATAAGTGCAGCAAGCTAGATCACATGGTAAAGGACTGCCCAATGTGGGAAACTGAGCGGAGGAAAGAACGAGTTGAAGAAGAGAAATGGGAGAAGATGAGAGAAAAGGGTTCCAACAAAGGAAAAATCCTAGGAAAAAAAATTTACCGAAGCAATGAAGTTGGTCTTCTTGGCAGCATATGAGCACAATGAAAGTGATCCAACGGAATAAAAGGAGGATGTGGAGACTAAACCCCTAATACATCTTGGAATGCACATTGGTAGACCTCATTTATTTGATGAACACCACTATGATGAATGAAAGCTGCGTATGGAAATATTTCTTCAGGCTACTGACTTTGGCCTATGGGTAATTGTCAGCCATGGACCAATTCTTCTAACCAAAATGGATAGTAACAAGTGCAACAAAAGATAAGAGGAATACGATGAGGAAGATCATCAGGTACTTCAGAAAAATGCTGAACCAAAGGACCTGCTCTATAGAAGCTTGTCTAGAAACACTCTTCCCAGAGTGTCCCTCTTGCATCTCTGCTCATAATATATGGAGGACATTGAAAACTAACTTTGGAAATGAAAACATTGAAGTAGACTTGATAGCGATTGAAGAATCCAAAACAGAGGAAGAAGTGATAGAGAAAATAGCCATGAGTGATTCAGAAAGTGAAGATGAAACAAACTAGGTAAGTATTCATGTGGAACTATTGTTGTTTTTACATTCCCCTCGCACCTTAGCGCTACCTCTGGTTTTTCGTCTTGTGCAGCCCTTATTTGTCTTTTGTTCTTTGGCCTTTACTTTCCCCCTCCCCCCTCTTTCTTAGAATTCAACATTTATGATATGTTTTGCATCTTGTTCGCCCACTCTTCATTCAGGGTGATTCGAACCAGGGGAGGATCTTCCACCTTGTTGGTCATAGCACCAGTTCTTGAACGCTTACTCTTACTGCTCTTCTCAGGTTCACCTCTTTTGGGTGCCCTGAGGTTCTTGTTTGAAGTCATTTCTTTATCACAGAACAAGTCCCCCTCAGTCACTGCCATAGTTGACCCTCTCTTCCAGATCCTCGCTTCTATGAGCCAAATCACTCTCCTCGGGAGTTCTCTCCTTGACTACACCCTCCTCGGCTTTGTTACCCAAACACTCATCCTGAGCAATCTCTTCCGGTTCAGCAGTGTCCAGATCTGGCATCTTTGCCTCTTCTTGTTCAGGGTCCTCTAGAACCGCAAAACGGTTCGGGCTGACTAGGTCCAGTTGGGTCATTCCACTCGCACAACTAGTGTCCAGCCCCCCTTTGCTATTGTCACTACTGGTACCTGACCCCGTCGGCTCGACATTTTTGCAAACACCGACCCTTACTCAATAGGGCAATTCAAAGAGGATAACGAGGACAGCTGACTACCGCTAAAAGTCAGACTAAGAGTACACATTGTATGATTGAAAACTGCCGCTGCATACTACCCGGTGCTTGCAGGTCTGACTGGTGCCTTCTCTCCAACAGCTGCTTCAATCAATGTTAAGTCTGACTACGCCCGCAGCTGACTACTTATTGAAAGACCGAACAGGAAATGAAAAGTCGTACTCCAACAACTGTAAATAAGCATTCCCTCCCTGCTCTGACTTTGATCGACTTGCCCGCACAACGTCTTTTTTTAGAGAAGAGGTCAAGGGGCTAAGTGACTCTCGAAAGTCGTCTTTTGTATTGCGTCAAGAGAAATGACATAGATAAGATCATTGCTTAAAGAGTTTCATTGTCGAATTGATCTCAAAATTGGATCCTAATAGTTGCTGCTTCCCAAAGGTGCTTTATGAAAGCCGGTCCACAGCAGTGAAAGTACGATTGATTCCGTCGATAGAACGAAAACAGCTTCTTGCTTTTTTTTCCTCTCTGGCTTGACTACTCTGCTTGCTTAACACAAGTCTTATTTAACCTTCACAGACTACTTCACTACCCAGCAAGCTCCGGCTCGAAAGCAAGAAGCAAGGGCGCAGCAGCTGCGCGAAGTTGCGCCTTAGCGCATCCGTTTTCTTGCTCGTTAGCGCTGTTTTTTGATTGCAGCTAGCGCGCTTGACTAATAAGATAGAAAGGGCCTTTCTCGCTTGTTTGAAGCCATATAAGGCTTTCTTCAATCGGCAAGGGAAGTCTGATAGGGCTTTAAGAGATAGGGACGTAAGCGCAGCGGTAAGAAAAAGTCACTCAGTGAATCGGTGGATCACACACTTGGAGACAGGGACAGGGGCATGCCTGACTCTTTAGAAAGTATACAAGTGTTGAAAGAGTGAAGTCTGGGGACAACGGTAAACGTGAGGAATGGCACCTCCGCCCTACTAAAGAAGTTCGCAAGCAAGGGACATGCCGAACACCTACCTTTCCAACTAAGTCCAAGGCGAGGACCCGTTAATTGACGATGCGTTCCGTCGTCAGCAAGCGGTGGCCGACAAGGCCCCTTTCCCTAAATATCTTGGGAAGCGAAGAGGACAGGTTTGAAACTCATTCGGTAATCTTCTCCTGAAGGTAGGCATTTCCCCAAGGCACTGATATGATGACTCTCTCAATTACACGTGTTTTAGGGAGTTGAACGTCTTATTCTTATGAGTGGCCTATGTGAATATAAGCCAGGAGCAAGGATTCCGGAAAGTCAAATTCTATATTGCAAGTGCAAGTCGACGTTCCTAACATGAAAGTGAAAGTGGAGTGAAAGCCGGCCCTAAGCAGGATCCAAAGACGTTTAAGTCCAGTTCCAATCTGGATATAAAAGTCAAGTTCAATCGTCGAAAGTGAGATCTCTTTTAGTCCGGTCTTCTTTTATCTTTTGAGTCAGGTTCTTAAGACAGGAAATCGAGTTTTCTGAATATCTCTCTTCCGGCCTATGTTGTAAGTTAGTTAGTTAGATATCGAAACTGGACATGAGAGAGACTAGACTTCTAGTAAGAGTAGGTGCGCCTTAAGTTGACGAGAGCTATTCACAAGCAGTAGTTATGAGCTCTTTCTTGTTCCGGTTCAGAAGAGGC
>MCJB01038424.1:7955-60359 GCA_002018475.1 Nicotiana obtusifolia
CTCCAAGAGCTCCAAAATCGCCCAAGAGATGAAGGAAAATGAGCCAAAATACCCTAAGTCCCGCATTATATAAACCATTCTACCTCCAGCGATTTTCGCACCTGCGGAGGGTTGGCCGCTTCTGCAGCTCCGCATCTGCGGAAAAATCATCGCAGATGCGCCCCCTTTCCCAGTTGGCCTACTTCCGCATCTGCGGACTACTGGCCCTCTTCTGCGGGTCCGCTCCTGCGATGCGCATGCCGCTCTGCGGCTTTGGCCGCTTATGTGGTTTCCTTCATCGGACCTGCGCGTTCGCAAGTGCAAACACTCACCTGCATCTGCGGTTCTTGGGCTGCTCTTGCTGGGCCACTTTTGCGGCTGCTAGCTTGCTTCTGCGGGCTCGCATCGGGGCTGGCCCTTCGCAGGTGCGATTGCACTAGAAGCTGGATGGTTCAGTTGATCACCCAAGGTCAAACGACCTCCGCACGTCGTCCGTATGGCCTGCGGGGCCCTCAAAGCCCCGTCCAAATATATCAACAAGTTTGAAATCATAAAACGGACTCGCTTGCACCCTCAGAATGCGGAAAACAACATTAAGGCTAAGAATTGCAACCCAAAACCAATAGGATCAACTTATGAAGTTCAAATTCTTTCAACTTATTCCGAACGCGCCGAAACATATTTAAACTACTAGGAATGATACCAAATTTTGCGTGCAAGTCTCAAATCATAATACGGAACTATTCCCAGGCTCGGAATTCCAAACGGACCTCGATAACACAAAAACCTACTACAAACCAAATTTAAAGAACTTTTAAACCTTCGATAAGGAAACTTTCAACCTTAAGCGCCGAAACGCTCCCGAGTCATCCAAAACCCGATCCGAACATACGCCCAAGTCCAAAATCATCATATGAACCTATTGGAACCGTCAAATCCCGATTCCGAAGTCGTTTACTCAAAATGTTGACCAAAGTCAGAATTAGCCTTTTAAAAGCCAAATAAGGAACTAAGCGTTCCCGAACTAACCATCCCCTCAAGTCATAAAACAGTAAAAGTACATACGAGGAGTCTTATTTAGGGAAAAGGGGACCTAGGAAGCAAAATGACCGTTTAGGTTGTTGCAGTTGCCTTTCGCGATCGCGGTCTGAAGCCTTGCGATCGCAAAACAATACCACCTCTGCCGCCAAAAATGCCCTACACGATCGCGTCTGAAGACTCGCGATCGCGAAGCACGACCAGTCCAACAATTGCAAACGCGGGACAACTTTGCGTTCACGAAGACCAATTCCATCAGCCTCTGCTTCAACACTACGCGAACGCGTAATTTCGTTCGCAAACGTGATGGTCCAGCCCAGGACACTACGCGATCGCATTCCTTAGCCCGCGAATGCAAAGAATAATTCCCATCTGCTCTCAGTTACCTTCCACAATCGTGTCCCCCTCTTTGCAATCGCGAAGCATGCCAAGGACACCAGAAACCAGCAACTGCAAATCACTTTAACTTGGTCCGAAACCATCCCGAAACATACCTGAGGCCCCCGGGACCCCGTCCAATCACACCAACAAGTCCCAAAACACAGCATGAACCTTCTCGAGGCCTCAAAACACATCAAACAACATCAAAACTATGAATCGACGATCGAAACCTTCTTTCAACTTTCCAAAATTCAAACTTCGATGAATGCGTCTGATTCATACTGACGTCAAACTTTACGCACAAGTCATAAATCACAATCCAAACCTATTCCAAGACTCAAAACCTCAAACGAACATCGATAACATCAAAATACACTTCAAATCAAACTTATGAAATTCTAAAACTTTCAAAATGCCAACTTTTCATAATAAGCGCTGAAATGCTCCCAGACCACCCAATACTCAACCCGATCATACGCCCAAGTCCGAAATCGTTATACGAACCTATTGGAACCTTCAAATATCGATTCCGAGGCAGTTTACTCAAAAGTCAAACCTTGGCCAACTCTTCCAACTTAAAGCTTCCGAATTGAGAATATTCCATCTGAATCAACTCCGAACATCCCAAAATTAAATTCCGACTATGCGTATAAGTCATAATACATGAAATGAAACTACCCGAGGCCTCAGACCGCCGAATAGCGCGCTTGAGCTCAAAACGACCGGTCGGGTCGTTACAAAATTAAAAATAAAAATACACAGTATATTTTTGTAGAAAATACACGATTTGAACCTCATTACTTTGGCTAAATCTTCTTTTTATTTGTATAAAATAAATGGAGTTTCAATCAACTTTTGTAGATTTGGACCGAAAAATAAAATAAAATACATAGTTGAAACATATATTCATTGTAAAAAATATAATTGGGATAAAATACGCAATGCATATTAAGAAGAAACAATGAGAGATACAATTGAAACAAATAGGTTATTATATTTGATTATGTGACAATTAATATTTAAAAAATACCTCACGTGAAAGTTAATTTTTCTATTTTTATTTCCTCCCACGCGCGTAAAAAAGAGTGTATTCACGCTCTTTGCCACATCAGCATCTAGGGAGTCAAGACTATCAAATTTTCGAGTTCAGAGAAGTATTACAGACCATATGAAGTTTAAGGAGGATTAAACAAAAGTTGCCAAGTTTAAGGGGGTCCTGAACATTTCTGCCTATTATATTATATATGGATGATCACTGGTAAACACGTATGAGTACAGTGAAAAATTAACTAAACAGTGAAATTGAAAAGCAACTGAACCAAGGGAAGAGAATAATAAAATTTAACTAACTCACATCACATCAGTTATAGACGATCTAAATTATAAAATAGTAGTAGTTAGGTTCTTAGATTGCTCTGCCTAGCCTTGATTCTGATAGTCTTCTTCACATCTGTATTACCACCCTTAACCTTAACATGACTTCCATAGTGTCTGTGCTTTTTGATACTTCATAAAGAACATTAATGGCCTCTTCACTCTTTACAACAATCTCCTTTTCTCCCATCACCTAGGCCTCTATATCCTCCACCTCATTTGCAATCCTTTCATTAGCATTAGGGGAAGGAGATTTTCCCTTTGCTTTTTCCTTTCCCTTTCCCTTCAGCTCAGCACTTTTTTCACTTTCAAACACTATCCCTAGTTACCTTACTTGCACGACCCATACCAGAGAGAAAGCAAAAAGGTAAATAAAATATAGAGAATAGGAAAGTTTTGATTTGATTGATTGAAAATGAATCATCTGATATTGAAAAGATGAGGCTTTTATAAACTGGACTTAGACCTACGAGCAAGGACGGCTCAACAACGTAGGTAGCCTAAAGCCAAACCTTGATAAAAGGCATTAAAAAGAATTTGTTTAAAAAAATGCATATATTTTTATTTGAAGAATGTTTCCCAAATTTTTTGAGATGCATGGTTTTTAGTATTTTTGGCATAATCGACTTCTTCGAATACATTTAATCTCGTTACTGTTAATACTAGTATTTGAAAAAAAAAATTAAGTCTTTTTATATGATTGAGTATATCGATTTAAGGGACCGTTTGCTACAATCATAGGATTAGATATCTACCTGTTATATGAAATAGTTAATTCTACCATTTTAGTATAAAACTTATCTCAGGATTAGCTAATACATATAACCAAATAAAGGATAAATACAATCCTAAATTCTATCTCAAGATTATTATCCTTATCCCTTATACCAAACAGGAGTATTATCTTCTACTTGTATTATTTTATTTTACACTTTTAATAAGTTTAAACCATCAATATCGAAGTGACTACTATGTTTTATGGAACTTTAGCGGTTAGGAACATATTTTTTAGATTAACATCACCTAGTGATATCAAATATTTACCTTTAAATTGAAAATCAAAATATTTTCATACACTTTAAATTGTTCAAAATTATTTTGAAGTTTTTCTTTTCTTAGTTTAGTAAAAAGTTATATTAGTTTACTACAAAATATTCAATATTTTTAGAAAAATTAATTCATAAACCTCCTACTAATAAAGAATGGGCCCCTAAACTTTTGGGCCTAAAGTTCAGTCGGCACTACCTGCGGACGGGAGTTTCAAAAATTTTGGACTGGATAATAAGGAGCCGTTTAATTTTTCCTCTTTTGAGGCTCATCTTTAAAAATTTATTTGGTATATTTTTTAAGATGAGTTTCAAATCTATGGTTCGTTTATTTCTCCGTTCCTTTTTTTTGATGCTCTTGTTTTATTATCAAATAAGCCTTCATAATTGATCAACCCTCTTCGTCCAAACAAATTTAATCACCGAAAATCCGAATAAATTAAAAATGCAAGTTTGCTATAATTTTATTATTAATAAAGATAAAATAATTACTCAACTGGCAAGGTATTGTCACGATCCAAATCTCCCTCCGAAGATGTCTTGATGACACCTAGTCTCTAAGATTAGGTAAGCCTAACAGTTGCGGAATAACTGAAATATTAATAGAAATAACGGCTAAACCTTAACAACATCAGTATATATATAGATAAAGCTGGAAAACTGCCGCTCGGCATATACAAGTAAAACCAACAACTCTGAGTACAACATCTCCCAAAGACTTGGTCTGCGGATAGAGGGGGACTCCGAGGTATGCGGACGTTGGCAGATATACCTTGAAGTCTCCATAGCAGCAGAACGACTCTCTACTAATAGTGGGGCTGGTAGGAGGTACCTGGGTCTGCATACAAAACATGTGCAGAAGAGTAGTATGAGTACACCACAACGGTACCCAGTAAGTTCCAAGCCTAACCTCAGTAGAGTAGTGACGAGGTCAGGTTACGACCCCACTGGAATATAATAATTAAGGCAGAAGATCTCCCGAGGTATCACCTCGTAGTTCCAAAAATAAATACTCAACAGGAGATCTCCCGAGGTACCGCCTCGTAGACCCAAGTAAATATACAACAGGGGATCTCCCGAGGTACCGCCTCGTAGTCCCAAAAGTAAATATGCAACAGGGATCTCCCGAGGTACCGCCTCGTAGTCCCAAAAGTAAACACACAGCTCAAATAGGCCTACATCGAAGGACGGCTAACCGGGGCCCAAAAACCGATAGAAACAACAATTAACAACAAAAAATCCTACAGTTTAAGACTAAATATAAATCAAGGAAAAATAGGAATTCAATTAAGCATGCTGCACAGATTTTAAATAAGCATTTAAGACACGTAGACATACAATATTAGGCTAAACAGGATAACTACACATGCTAGGATGACTCATTTAAAATATAATAGGTTACTGCTCAGTAAAAACCTGATTTTCAATAATTAGCCCATGTACACACTCGTCACTCGCGTACACAACACTCACATATCACAAAATTGTCACAATAGTACCAAATCCTAAGGAAATTTTCCCTACACAAGGTTAGGTAAGCCACTTACCTCGAACCGAACTCAATTAGTCAATAAGGATGCCCTTTCCTTGCCATTCCGACTCCGAAAGGCTCGAATCTAGCCAAAAGCAATTACATACTATAAATATAACTTTAAGAAACTAATCTAATTAATGAAATCAAGACTTTAAAAAGAATTTAGAAAATCACCCCAAAAAGTCGACCCAGGCCCACATCTCGGAATCGGGTAGAAGACACAAAATACAAATACCCATTCAACCACGAGTTCACCCATACCAAAACTACTCAAATCCGATACCAAAACCTCAACCAAAACCCCAAAATTGGGTTGAAGAGCTTGGACCTAAGTCTACCCGTACATAATCAGGAATTCTAGCATACGCATGGACACTCGTCACCTCATACATGTGCAGCTCCCACAACATGTAGCATATAACAAGAATAACACCTACGAAGGTGTTATTCTTACCTCGCTCCGAAGTTCCATAACCGGCTCCAACACTTTTCAACACCTCAAACCAATGCCATCGATCCAAAACTAGTCAAACAATCGTGAAAACAAATAAAAATATGCTCCAATATCATAATTAATTAATTTATAAGAAATTCCTAACTTCGCTCGAAAAGTCAACAAGGTCAACCCTCGGGCTCGTGCTCGGATTTTGAAAATTTTCGAAGATAAACTTTACCCAAAATGTTACGAACTCGAATATATGATTTATTCCAAATTCCACGTCCAATTTCGTGGTAAAAATTCAAAATACCTATTTATAGTTTTTCTCTTAAAAAACCCACAGTTCCCATAATTTTTATGTATAAATCCATATATAACTCGTGTATTTAACTTGTAATAAGTGGGAAATCACTTACCTCATGTTGCTTGATGAATAACTCCTCAAAATAGCTCCCCAAATTCGGCCATCCAAGTGAAAAATGAGAGAAATTAGAGTTAGGTCTCAATTTAAAAGAATCCCTCTGCCCAGCGATCTTTGCATCTGCGAAGCAAATGGCCGCTTCTGTGGCGTCGCTTCTGCGGAAAACACTGAAGGTCCCTCCCTTCGCACCTGCGGACAAGGTCCCGCTTTTGTGACTTCGCAGGTGCAACCATCGATCCCCACATCTACGCTCCCTTTCGCTTCTGCGCCATCGCAGATGCGTTCAAAACGTCGCTTCTGCTGACCTTCAGCACCCAGCATCTCCCCGCTTCTGTGAAGTCGCTTCTGCAACCAAAATTCCGCACCTGCGACATTCCCCTAGCTGGCCCCTGTCCGCTTCTGTGATGATACCATCACAAGAAGCTGCATCTGCGCCATCGCAGATGCGTTCAAAACGTCGCTTCTGCGGACCTTCAGCACCCAGCATCTCCCCGCTTCTGTGAAGTCGCTTCTGCAACCAAAATTCCGCACCTACGACATTCCCCTAGCTGGCCCCTGTCCGCTTCTGCGATGATACCATCACTTCTGCGTGTCCGCACCTACCGACAAACCCACCACAGGTGCGATAACACTAGAACTTTAGCAGCTCTAGCAATCACCTAAGTCTAGAAATAATCCGATTTCAAACTGATTCAAACCTCGGGCCCCCGGGACCCTGTCCGAACATACCAAAAAGTTTCAAAACTCATAGCGAACCTACTCGAGGCCTAAGAGTAAGCAAGCTAAATCATAGACATGAAAGTTTTCTTACAAAAGGGGTCTGGCTTCAACAACCCATAAGGGACGGCTTGCCAAGCTACACAAACAGTTAATTTGTTTATAGTCGCAAAAGTTTTTCTACAAAAGGGGCTGGCTTCAACAACCCATTCACGGACGGCTTGCCAAGCTACACAACTCAGAAAACTTTTGTACTATAACCAACGTTAGCTGTTTATAACTCAGAAAACTTTCGTACTAGAATAAGCTAACTTTCAAATAGTACACTTACTTTATTTTCATACATGGACCGGCCTTTCCATCCATTCGAAAGAAAGAACAAGAGGGAAATTTAAAAAGAACTCATATGTAATATATCACAAGAGATTTACAAAGATTACAAGATAATTCTAAGCTGTTTTCTAAGATCATCCTACAACTACTACAAGGCCTCCTTTATATAGGAGTAGGAGGTTATTACAAGACAAACATTCTAGATAAAGAAAACCTATCTTACATGGCAAACTTATCTACAAGCGGGTCCCTCCGCTCATGTGAAGGACTTTAGGCAAAACCACTAAAAACACCTGAAAGCATGTGAACGGGGTGAAATATACATGGTGTAGCATGTGAAAGTATGAGGGAGCATGTGACGCCATGTGAATGTACTGTGTTGCATGTGAAGAAGCATGTGGAGGCATGTGGAAGCATGTGAAAACAAGGTGAAGTGGGGCCCGGATAGCATGGAAATATGTAAAAATTTGTCTTGGCATGGGTAGGATATTTTTTGAGAGTTTTTGGAGGATTATGGTAGGAAAACAACGTGAAGTAGGGCCCGGATAGTATGGAAAGATGTGGAAATTTGTCTTGGCATAGGTAGGATATTTTTTGAGGGTTTTTGAGTAGGTAATGGAGGATTATGGTGAGATTATCAGGGATTAAGACAATTATCCTTTATCGATCATAGAATTGTCTTCCAGGCATATTTTCGAAGACCTTGTGAAGTAACGCCTGGATCTTGACGGTTCTTCACTGCTATGTTCCTTTCCCTTTGGATTGAGAGATGTAATCCGCAACTTTAATCTGGAAATGTCGTTAGTGGTCTTTTCTCGGATGACTTCATATGGTGTTTGATATTCTTTTGCTGCTTCCCGGACTCTTTCCCAGTGAGGATGATATTGGTATAATTTCAGCTTGCCCATTCTTTTGGTCGTATCTCTTTTGGGATGCACATATTTTGCTGAAAAATGATTCGTTTTGCCTCGCTGTACTCTTCCTCCATTGATAAAATGGACACGGGAAATTTTCACCAGAATGATGCCTCTGCTTGCGCCTGGACTTTTCCATTAATGATCTTCACTGGCCTATGAAACATGAATATTTTTGCTGCGTAGGAATCACTGGAACATTTCGTCCAATATCTTCTAGGCTTGAAGCGTAGTAAAAATACTCTAAGGGCCGGTGCAATGGTATCAAAATCCTTGAAGACGTTGCATTTGAATTCCATGAAAATATAATACTGATGGCATAGGTAACAGAAAAACCATAGTAGTTCTTGTGGAAAATCCTTGGCTTAAGCTATGAATATATGACAGAACGGATATTCTGGATTGACACCATAAGGCTTGAGAATGGATCCTCTATATTGCCGGAAAACTTGGAGCTCATAATAAGTTCTTCTTTCCATAATAATTGACGGATCAAAGGGATCCATGAGGTTGAACAACTCTGGTGGATGATTTGTTGGCTTTAATGAGCTAGTTCCCGGTGTATTTGAAAACATAAAGATGTGGCTACTTGGCTTCAGTTTTGCTGGGGAAAATCTTTTTGAGAATTCTTCCGGTCTCGATAGAAAATCTGCGAGAATATTATCCTTTCCTTTCAGGTGCCTAACTTGAAACTTGTATGGAGAGAACTATTGAGCCCATCTGAGAATCTGAGGATTGGGGATAATTTTTGAATTTATACGGATCATTTTTGGGAAAGCCTTCATATCCATTTCTACTAGAAATTCTGTATGGATAAGGAAGAAATTGAATTTCTTAATTCCATTCTTTACTGCAAGAATTTCTTTGAAGGTGGAGTGATAATGTTGCTCGGCATCTTTAAACTTTCCACTGGCGTATCCGCATATTTTCTGCTGGCCATCTTTTTCTTCAAATAGAACAGCACTCCAATATTCATGGCTGGCATCAGTTTGCAGTATCTTTTTTCCATCTGAAGGGATGTAGAGAGACTTGAAATTTTTACATATCTCCTTTATTTTTCTGACTGCTTCATCCTGTTTCTCTCCCCATGATGGTGCATTTTTCTTGAGCATTCCTGTGAGCAGTGAAATATATGTAGAGATATTTGGGATGAAATCTCTTACATAATTTATTACACCCAAGAACTGTTGGATCTGCTTTGTTGTGAGGTTGGTGTCTGGAAATTTAAGTAATTCCTGACATTTATACGGTCCTGGACTGTATTCACCTTGGGCAAAATGCATTCCGAGAAAATCAATCTCCTTTTGAGAAAGAACCATCTTTTTTACTGAGAGCATGATTCCGTACTGTGTTACTAATGTCTCGAATTGACGAAGCAAGTTGCCATGTTCTTCTAATGTATCACTAAATAACAGGATGTCATCGATGTAAACTAAGGAGGTATGGAGGATGGGTTGGAAGATTTTTATCATGGCTTTTTGGAACAAGGAGGGTGCAGTTTGCAACCCGAAGGGCATGACTTTCCACTGGAAGTGATGATCGGGGATGCAAAATCCCGTTTTGGGTCGTTCTTCAGGACCCAATTGCCAAAATCCAGATTTTAAATCAAACTTGGAAAAATATTTGGCCTTGGCTAAGTGGGAGAAAAGAGTGAGTTTATTTGGTATGGGGAATTTATCATATTGGAGGAAATGGTTTAGTGGCTGGTAATTAATAACTAACTTGAGTTTTCCTCTTGTCTGCTCAGCTCTTTTGTTGACATAAAATGCTTCGCATGCCCATTGTGAATCCGAAGGCTCTACCAGATCAAATTCCAAAAGTTCTTCGCATTCTTTCTTTGCAAGCTGAAGATGATCTGGATTCATACTTTCAAACTCTTAAACTTCGCGAACGCGTCCGAGTTATAGTTAAACATCCCGAAATGTTGCCAAATTTTGTGTGCAAATCACCAAAAAAGATACAAACCTATTACAAGGCTCGGAACTCCAACCGGACATAGATAACATCATAAGTTACTTCAAATCAAACTTAAGAAATCCTTAAACTTTCAAAATGCCAACCTTCCATAATAAGCGCCGAAATGCTCTCGGACCACCCGATACTCAACCCGAACATACAACCAAGTCCAAAATCATCATACGAACCTATCGGAACCCTCAAATACCGATTCCGAGGTTATTTACTCAAAAGCCAAACCTTGGTCAACTCTTCCAACTTAAAGCTTCCGAATTGAGAATTTTCCATCCGAATCAACTCTGAACTTTCCGAAATTCAATTCCGACCACACGTACCAGTCATGACACATGAGTTGAAGTTACTCAAGGCCTCAAACCGCCGAACGACGCGCTAGGGCTCTAAGTGACCAGTCGGGTTGTTACATTCTCCCCCACGTAAACATACGTTCGTCCTCGAACGTGCCAAGGACTACTCCGGAGTTGCCTCAAATCACTGTTCCACACCTTGTGCATCTACCTGTGCCACCAAACCCATGTGAATACCTTAGCTAGAGCCAACTGTAGATCCTCCATTTTATTTTAGCCAACAAGCCTTAGGGCTAAATTCCAACCTTCGAATTTCTCTACAAGTCCTGATTCTAACTTACAAACACTGTATCAATCTCCACATGCTGAACCCACACATGATCATGCACCGCATAACTTATTTGCCCATGGTTATCTCCTCCAAGCATGAGAGCTGCAATTTCACTGACTCGATGCCCGTAGTATACATCATAACGCCTATAAACCTGGTCTCAGTCCTCACGATACTGAAACAATGTAAGAGAAGTGTAGGAACTCATAAACACCCGTAAAATCAATAAATCACGGAGTTTCTCCGCTTGATAAGAACCGTTACCTCATTCTGAACTGAATAGTGACATCCTATCTTTAATACACCTTACATAAATATGATTGCACCGATTTCAGGTCCAATAACCTCGTCTCACCCAGTATAAGCTGCTCAAGCAATAAGCTGCCTCAAACACTGATCAAAGTCTCATATGACACCATCAATGCGCCAATAAGCTACAACTAGAGTATGACACACAAGGAAGAACGAACTCTGGAAAAGAATTACCCAGCCCGTGTAACGAATAAAACGGCCAACAAATGCTATGAAACTTTCTTGGAGACAAGATACAAGACACACAAAACAAGTATAGGGAACCGTACTCAACATCTCACTGTTGCAGTGTGCAATCCGATACACACATGATACGTTGTGGCATGCAACCCGATCCAAACATCATACCCATGGTGGCGTGCCACCCCATCCACACATAACAATCAACAAGGAATTACCTATCTAGCCAAACTGCTCAAACCCATGAAATGCTCGTATATCGACCACGAGCATGCCAAGTGCAAAAATACAACCCTAGGGAAACAGATAGCACCATGCGTTATAGAACTCGAGCTCGACTAAGGTGCAATAACGACAAGCTACACAGGACCACAACACACGCGCGAATAACTAAGCTGTCTCACATCCCATATGGCATAATAGAGTATTATAGAGAATAGCTAACGATAGGAATAACATCCAACACCGGAAGACTCCCCTATAAGCAGTTTTATGCCGAATGAACACATCTGACCTGATCTGATATGGAGCACGCATTCACATTAAGTCTACTAGCAGACCTCAAGCCAATTCCGATCATCCCGTACTGGGCCACGAACCTTCCAAGGATCCATAATGACCTTATTCATGACACATAAGAGTAGCCGTCAAATCTGGAACAAACTCCCACATTCCACAACCAAAGGAATAGAGCGCCTCTCAGTCACAACCTCTCCTATTGACGATTGTACCAAAATCTCGAAACAATCGAACAAATAGCATAGCACACTCATACGATCATCTCGTGGGATATACCTACAACACCTTCCGCACCAGGTTGTAAAATCTGAACCTTAATGGCCATCGACCATGCTATTTCCCTAGTGCTAGTCACGTATCCACATTTCAATACCAAACACTTCGTCCACAAAACGGATCATCCTTAGGCTGCCCGAAAATAGTGCCAACATATTCAGAACATCTGAAATCTTCCCGTGCTCCTATGAGCTTGTGACATTCTTAGCGAAACGGAATGGCAACCTTGATCCTCAGCTCCCAATTACTGTACCGCTCACTGCACCTATCATGCCACTACACGGGAGCATAAGAATCTGATCATAACTTCTTAACCAACAGAATAAACACTTCATCATCTAAAACCCCTTTCACTCAACACATTTCAAAGGAACAATTGCAACACACAACCGAATTCCCATAACCACAAAAATCAAACCTCAATTTGTGGTCTATATGTCACGACCCAAACTGGAGGGCCATGACTGGCATCCAGGCCATACTTGCCGAGCACCAACACACATTTTATCTAACTTTTATTATTATCTATAAGGGCCAATGAGATCAGTACAAATGGTAGTCATGAATCCTAAACAACTAACAATGGCAGATAATGGTATGAACATATATGTTATGAGCCGACAAGGTTGTCATGAAGCTACGTATAAGGTGCGAGCTGACAAGCTGCCATGAGAGACTATACAACAAAAATTAGCCGACAAGGCAATCCAAACTATACATGAGTCAAACATTTCTATGAGCCTCTACAGGAACATAAGTGATGCAACATTGCCGGAACAGGGCCCCGACATACCCATAATGCCTATAACAAAAATGCATACCAAGACCACGGCAAGTCCGGAGAAGGGATCTCGCCAATAACCACTGAACTGGGCAGCCTACTGTGGTGGGGGAGCTTCGCCTACCTGTCTATCAGGACCTGCAGCATGACATGCAGCGTCCACAAATAAAAGGACATTAGTACGAATAAAGTACTGAGTATGTAAGGCAGGAAAGCATAAGTAAGAACAATAATGTAAAAAAGAATAGAGAATATACAACCTGTAACACCTAGGTACCTCCGAGGGCTACTAACATGAATGCATGATGCATATATATACACATAAACTTTTAAAACATACGCCTCTGTGGGCATCATTATCATCATATCGTACCCGGCCCTTATAGGCTCGGCTAAAACGTATTCGGCCATCATAAGGCTCGGTAGAATCATACCCGGCCACGTAGAGCTCGGTAAAACCCAACTTATCAGTGGTTGCACAATAGGTGCCGTACCCGACCGACTATAGCGTGGCTCGGTAGAGTAAAATAGATACATATATATGATGCGTGCTGGACTCATTGGAATCACATTTTGAACCTTTCGGAGTGACGTAAGGTCAGTATCCTTCGTACACGTTATCAGGACTAAATCCTCATCAAGAATCTTATAAGAATCAGGAAGTACCAACAACATTGATAACATAAGAATAAGAGAAGTAACATCAACATCAATCGTTCCATAAGAAGGGAAACAATGTAAGTACTGCTAGCCTCTAAGAGTGGAGTATCTTTGGAAGCTCGTTCATTACAATACGCATAATCGAAGTCGTGCAAAAGAAGGAAAGGGATAGCCTCACATACCTTGTATATACTGCCCAATCTCAAACTATGGAAATGCCACGACTCCTTAGTCTACAATAAGAGAAATGACACTATCGTTATCGTTTAAGTGTCGTAACTGTTATGTATCAACCGTAACCTATTTTACGATGAAACGGACAGCACCTCCCCTATTTATATGACTTCCCACAAGTTAAACAATCACCAAAAAGCCCAAAAAACATCAATAATAACCATATTGAGCCTCCCAAAACAGTCCACCAACCAACACCATTACTAGCAAGGCTTTCGACATATATCTCACAAGTTCTAGCTTTAACGACTTAGCCGTAACTTGGATAATCTTAAATACATGTAGGGTAAGAGGTTCCTTATCTTTAAACAGAAAGAACAACTCCAATTTTACCTTAATTGACCACGAAATATCCCTCCAATGTTGCCATAAGAACAAGGGAGCGAAGCTAGGAATCAATTAGGGTTTTTGGGCACTAGAATCACTTTAGAAGGCTTGAAATCACCTAGGTTGATATTAAAACTTGAAGGAGTATTTTACAGAACATAAACAACTTAAAAAACCTCCCACACGAGCTGGAACAACACAAAAAGCAGCAACAACAAGAAGAATAAGGAACTTACTAGAGCCACGGGATTCCGGACACTTGATTTGCGTTATTTGCCCTTTGTTTTAGTCTTGGATCATGAGAGAACCTTGAGAGGGTGTTATTAGGGTTCTAAGGTCTGCATATATGGAAAAAAATGATTTAAAAAGGGGGTTGAGGCATGTTATATACATCTACAAGTCTTAACCGCCTATGTGGGCCCCACCGAGAGCTGCTTGGCGCAGTCTCGCGAAAATGCGCATATATCTCAACTCAGAGATCGTATCGACAACCGGTTTAATGCTTTAGAAACTAGACTCATAGACCTTGAATTGGATGGGTATATCACCCCGTAATTCCAAGTAAATTAGGAGAAAAGATTAGTGACATTTGACCTAAAGTATGAGCAAAATTATGAACGTAAGTTGCGACAACTTTTGTCAACTTTTGTTTCATAACTCATTTGATTTCAAGACTTATGAAGTGGATATTATATGATTCAAATACCTTAGTACATAACCTCTTGGTAATATTAATCACCTCTAGATTTACCCAAAAATATGAGTTACAACATCCTTGATTCGTTTAACTTCTAGTACTTGTTAATCACTCTTATACACCCTTGTATCATTTAAGACCAATAGGACTAAATTCTTATCATCTGAAAGATAATCTCTTCTCAAACCTATGTAGACTAACTTATGGCGTAAGCTAACGTATGCAAATATGGGTTGTAACACCCTCCCCCCCTTAGGAACATTCGTCCTCGAATGTAAGGGTTTACGGGGAGTCTAACTCATCGTGGATTTCTGACGGAAATTTCCGGCTGAGTTTCCTCTATAAAATGGACACTAGCCAAACTTGCAAGCATTTAAACCCAACCTATGGCCATACAAGGCTATACAAAGCATTATTGATATGTACATTATCTGCATCTCACCATTTTGTATTAAGACAGAGTATTCTCAAGTTATTGCTTACCTCATAGAGATGTTTCTCCTTCTAATGTGTCCTGCGTCCCCCCGTCATCTTCGTTATCTTCATTCTGGAACAGGTAAGGGTATTTAGACTTCATCTTATCTTCTGCTTCCCATGTCATTTCTTCCGTATTATTATTCCTCCACAATACTTTAACGGAAGCTACATCCTTTGTTCTCAGCTTGCGGACTTGTCGATCTAATATAGCCACTGATATTTCTTCATATGATAGATCTGTTGTAACTTGTACATCTTTGATGGGGATGACCCGAGAAGGGTCTCCAATACATTTCCTCAACATAGATACATAGAATACCAGGTGGACAAATTCCAATTCAGATGGCAATTCTAACTCATAAGCAACCTGTCCAATTCGTTGAAGAATTTTGTGCGGCCCGATATACCGCGGATTCAGTTTACCCTTCTTCCCAAAACGCATAACACCCTTCATCGGCGAGATCTTCAGGAAAACCCAATCACCAACCTCGAATTCCAGGTCACGACGTCGGACATCGGAATAAGATTTTTGCCTGCTTTGTGCCGCCTTCAGTCGCTCTTGTATCACTTTCACCTTCTCAATGGCTTGGTGAATCAAATCTGGCCCATACAATTCCGTCTCACCGACTTCGAA
The DNA here is from genome assembly GCA_002018475.1 of Nicotiana obtusifolia. Taxonomy (NCBI): domain Eukaryota; kingdom Viridiplantae; phylum Streptophyta; class Magnoliopsida; order Solanales; family Solanaceae; genus Nicotiana; species Nicotiana obtusifolia. The sequence goes on from MCJB01038424.1 coordinate 23,821, forward strand.
CCATCCAGCTGTTGATCTACATCTCCTCCCGTATAGTGCCTCGTATGGGGCCATTTTAATACTGGATGGTAGCTATTATTGTAGGCGAATTCTATGAGTACCAGATGATCATCCCAGTTCCCCTTGAAATCTAGAACACATGCTCGTAGCATATCTTCAAGTGTCTGAATAGTACGTTCAGCCTATCCGTCAGTCTGCGGATGGAATGCCGTGCTGAGATTCACTTGTGTGCCTAAACCCTTCTGGAAAGACCTCCAAAAGTTAGCCGTAAATTGAGCTCCTCGGTCTGTTATAATAGATAATGGCACACCATGAAGCCTAACAATCTCCTTGATATACAATTTCGCATAATCTTCAGCTGTGTAAGTTGTCTTAACTGGCAGAAAATGGGCACATTTTGTAAGTCGATCAACTATCACCCGGATGGAGTCAAACTTATGGTAAGAGCGAGGTAATACCATAATGAAGTCCATATTAATCACCTCCCATTTCCAAGTCAGAATCTCCATATTCTGAATCAATCCACCGAGTTTCTGATGCTCAGTATTTACTTGTTGACAATTAGGGCACTGGGCTACAAATTCTGCAATAGACTTCTTCATGTTATCCCACCAATACTGCTCCTTAATGTCATGATACATCTTTGTCGAACCAGGATGGATGGAATATCGGAACTGATGAATCTCAATCATAATTTTCTCTCGCAATCCTGCTACATTAGGCACACATAATCGGCCCTGATATCTTAGTGCCCCATCTCCTCCAATCTCAAAAGCCGTAATTTTACACTGCTGAACACTCTCTCTTAATCGTACTAAGGTAGGATCTTCATATTGCCGTGCTTTTACCTCGGTTACCAAAGATGATTCTGACGTATTCTGTATAGTAACACCTCCGTCATCAGAGTCTAACAATATGATTCTCATATTGGCTAGCTGATGAAGCTCTTTAGTCAACCCCTGTCTACTTGCCTCAATGTGTACTAGGCTTCCCATTGACTTACGACTGAGAGCGTCTGCCATAACATTGGCTTTACTGGGAGGGTACAATATCTTGACATCGTAATCTTTCAGTAATTCAAGCCACCGACGTTGCCTCATATTCAACTCCTTCTGCTTGAAGATGCATTGTAAACTTTTGTGATCTGTGTAGATGTCAACATGGACACCGTATAAGTAGTGCCGCCAAATCTTCAAAGCATATATTACTGCAGCCAATTACAAATCATGAGTCGGGTAATTATTTTCATTCTTCTTTAATTGTCTTGATGCATACGCAATCACCTTCCCACGTTGCATCAATACGCACCCCAAACCTACACCTGAAGCATCACAATATACCACATACCCTTCTGTTCTTTCTGGGAGAGTAAGCACTAGCGTGGAGGTCAACCGATTCTTTAGCTCCTGGAAACTATGTTCATAAGTGGCGGACAATTGGAACTTGGTAGCTTTCCGTGTCAACTTAGTCAATGGTGCTGATATAGAGGAAAACCCTTCTATAAACCTCCTATAATATCCTGCTAGCCCTAGAAAATTGCGGACTTTTGACGGTGTTGTAGGTCTTGGCCAATTTTTCACTGCGTCGATCTTTTGAATGTCAACACTAATACCCTCGTCAGATATCACATGGCCAAGGAATGCTACTGAGTTTAGCCAGAATTCACATTTGGAGAGCATAGCATATAACTTACGATCCCGAAGGGTCTGTAATACTATCAGCAAGTGGCCTGTATAGAACGAGAGTACACCAGAATGTCATCAATGAATACAATCACGAACACATCAAGATAGGGCCTGAATACACTATTCATGAGATCCATAAAAGCTGCTGGGGCATTTGTTAGCGCAAATGACATTACCAAGAACTCAAAATGCCCATATCTTGTCCAGAAGGCTGTTTTTAGAATATCCTTCTCCTTGACCCTCACCTGATGATACCTCGAACGTAAGTCAATCTTGGAAAAATACTTGGCACCCTGGAGTTGGTCAAACAGGTCGTCAATCCTTGGAAGTGGATATTTGTTCTTTATAGTAAACTTATTCAACTGTCGATAATCGATACACATCCTTAACGACCCGTCTTTCTTTCGCACGAACAAGACTGGCGCACCCCAAGGTGAAGGGCTAGGCCTAATGAAGCCCTTATCCAGTAAGTCCTTCAACTGCTCCTTCAACTCTCGCGACTCTGCCGGGGCCATCCTGTATGGAGGGATAGAGATCGGTTGAGTGTCAGGCAACACATCAATGCTAAACTCTATCTCCCTTTCAGGAGGAAGACCTGGGAGTTCATCTAGGAAAACATCTGGAAATTCATTGACCACGGGGATTAATTGTAGAGTAGGCGGCTTCGCCTCCGCATCATTAACGCGAACGAGATGATAAATGTAACCCTTTGAGATCATCTTCCTTGCCTTAAGATAGGAAATAAATATACCTTTCGGCGTAGCAATGTTCCCCTTCCATTCAATGACGGGTTCACCAGGAAACTAAAACCTAACCATCTTCGTACGACAATCAACATTTGCATAGCATGAGGCCAACCAGTTCATTCCCATTATCACATCGAAATCAACCATTTCTAACTCAAATAGATTCGGTGAGGTTTGACGACTACAAATTATGACTATACAACTTGTTTATACCTTTCTAGCAATCACTGATTCTCCTATCGGAGTAGATACCGCAAGTAATTTACTTATTAATTCAGGTTTGACGCTAAACTTATTAGCCACAAAGGGTGTAACATATGATAATGTAGATCCCGGATCAATCAACGCATATACATCATAAGAAAACACAGATAATATACCTGTAACAACATCCGGAGATGACTCGAGATCCTGTCGACCTACTAGAGCATATGTTCGATTTTGAGTACCACTCGAACTCGGCACTGCACCTCTACCTCTACCATGACCTGTCGATTTTTGAAAACCCCGTGCTGGAGGTAGAACTGAGAACCAGCCACAGATCCAGTCGGTTGAGCCATACCACCACCTCCTCTGTTAGGATAATCTCGCCTCATATGGTCAGGATGTCCGCAAGAATAGCATTCATCGGAACCTTGACGGCACAGTCCAAAGTGGGCCTTGTTGCACTGATCACAACGAGGTGTTGGGGGTCTTGTCTGACTAGTATCCCTATGATATTGTGAGCCTGATGCCCGCGAACTCTGGCCTGAACCAGAATAGGTAAATTGATCATACTGAGGCCTCTGAAAGCGTGGAGGAGCACTAGATACAGATGGCACCAAACTCCTCGAAGACTGGGGCCTAAAACTACCTCTGAAGTCACCAGAATACCCTGCAAATCTCGCCCTCTTATGCTGGCCCTGTTTGCTCTTTGCTGCCGCTTACGATCCTCTAGTGTCTAGGCATAAACCTGAATACGGGAAATATCCATGCCCTCTATCAAGGAGGCTGTCGTGCACTCATTTATCAGATGTGGTCCCAATCCGTTCACGAACAGGTGCACCCTATCGCTCATCTCGACCACTATATGGGGAGCATACCTTGCTAAATAATCAAATTGCATACTATACTCTCGCACACTCATATTACCCTGTCGAAGGTTCCAGAACTTATCAGCTCTAGCTCGTCGTATCTCAACTGGCAGGTAGTGACGAAGAAAGGCCTCAAAAAATTCGGACCCCTGGATCTTTCCCAACTATCATACCAGAAAACTGCTGAATCCCGTAACCGATAAGAAGCCAACTCTACTGCCTCCGTATCACTAGCATGCATAACCCGCAGTGTACGATGAACCTGATCAATAAAAGTCTGCGGGTCCTCCTTGAGGTCTGATCCCGTAAACACTGGAGGATCTAGATTAATAAAATCACGAACTCTCGCACTAACCAGTTTATCAGCAGCACCGGTATTTTGCCTCTGAGCCTGAGCAGCTACCAAGCTAGTCAACAACTGTACCATAGTCCGCATATCCTGATCTGTAGTACCAGATGGTGGAACTAGAGATGTTGGGTGCCTGCTAATATCCTCTGGAGGAGAAGGAGTAAATGAGGTCTGAGACGGCATCTCACTCTAAGGCTCACTTTGGCCTGCTCTGGCGGGAGGCACCTGACTGGTACCCTTTCCCACAGCTGTATCAAGGCGTATACTAATCGCTTTCTTTCTAGTCATGGGCATCGCTAAAAAGAACATGGTGAATATTAGAGACGAATACTTATGACTGAGCTTTGCGCACGATCTAGATTCAGGAAAAAGGTAACAACCCTAAATGTCATGTAGCCTCCTGATTATAAACGTGGCGTGCTACACATCCATAATCAAGACTACACTAGACACGGCTCATAGACAACTCCTAGGACAGACCTGCTCTGATACCACGTTTGTCACGACCTAAATTGGAGGGCCATGACTGGCACCCGGGCCATACTTGCCGAGCACGAACGCACATTTTATCTAACTTTTGTTATTATCTATAAGGGCAGATGAGATCAGTATAAATAGTAGACATGAATCCTAAACAACCAACAATGGCAGATAATGGCATGAACATATATGTCATGAGCCGGCAAGGTTGTCATGAAGCTACGTATAAGGTGTGAGCTGACAAGCTGCCATGAGAGACTATACAATAAAAATTAGCCGACAAGGCAATCCAAACTATACATGAGTCGACACATTTCTATGAGCCTCTACAGGAACATAAGTGATGCAACATTGCCGGAACAGGGCCCCGACATACCCATAATGCCTATAACAAAAATGCATACCAGGACCACGGCAAGTCCGGAGAAGGGATCTCGCCAAAAACCGCTGAACTGGGCAGCCTACTTTGGTGGGGGAGCTTCGCCTACCTGTCTATCAGGACCTGCAGCATGACATGCAGCATCCACAAATAAAAGGACGTCAGTACGAATAAAGTACTGAGTATGTAAGGCAGGAAAGCATAAGTAAGAACAATAATGTAAAAAGGAATAGAGAATATACAACCTGTAACAGCTAGGTACCTCTGAGGGCTACTGACATGAATGCATGATGCATATATATATATATATATATATATATACATAAACTTTTAAAACATACGCCTCTGTGGGCATCATTATCATCATATTGTACCCGGCCCTAATAGGCTCGGTAAAAACATACCCGGCCATCATAAGGCTCGGTAGAATCATACACGGCCATGTGGAGCTCGGTAAAACCCAACTGATCAGTGGTTGCACAATAGGTGTCGTACCCGGCCAACTATAGCGCGGATCGGTAGAGTAAAATAGATACATATATATGATGCGTCCTGGACCCATTGGAATCACATTTTGAACCTTTCGGAGTGACGCAAGGTCGGTATCCTCCGTACACATTATCAGGACTAAATCCTCATCAAGAATCTTATAAGAATCAGGAAGTACCAACAACATTGATAACATAAGAATAAGAGAAGTAACATCAACATCAATCGTTCCATAAGAAGGGAAAAAATATAAGTACTACTAGCCTCTAAGACTGGAGTATCTTTGGAAGCTCGTTCATACATTACGCACAATCGAAGTCGTGCGAAAGAAGGAAAGGGATAGCCTCACATACCTTGTATATACTGCCCAATCTCAAACTATGGAAATTCCACGACTCCTTAGTCTACAATAAGAGAAATGACACTATCGTTATCGTTTAAGCGTCATAACTATTATGTATCAACCGTAACCTATTTTACGATGAAACGGACATCACCTCCCCTATTTATATGACTTCCCACAAGTTAAAACAATCACCAAACAGCCCAAACAACATCAATAATAACCATATTGAGCCTCCCAAAACAGTCCACCAACCAACAACATTACTAGCAAGGCTTTCGACATATATCTCACAAGTTTTAGCTTCAATGACTTAGCCGTAACTTGGATAATCTTAAATACATGTAGGGTAAGAGGTTCCTTACCTTTAATCAGAAAGAACAACTCCAATTTGACCTTAATTGACCACGAAATATCCATTCAATGCTGCCACAAGAACAAGGGAGCGAAGCTAGGAATCAATTAGGGTTTTTGGGCACTAGAATCACTTTAGAAGGCTTGAAATCACCTAGATTGATATTAAAACTTGAAGGAGTATTTTACAGAACATAAAAAACTTAAAAAACCTCCCACATGAGCTGGAACAACACAAAAAGCAGCAACAACAAGAAGAATAAGGAACTTACTAACGCCACGGGATTCCGGACACTTGATTTGTGTTGTTTGCACCTTTGTTTTAGTCTTGTATCATGAGAGAACCTTGAGAGGGTGTTATTAGGGTTCTAAGGTCTGCATATACTAAAAACAAATGACTGAAAACGGGGGTTGAGACATGTTATATACATCTACAAGTCTTAACCGCCTATGTGGGCCCACCGAGAGCGGCTTGGTGCAGTCTCGCGAAAAGGCGAATATCTCTCAACTCAGAGATCGTATCGACAAACAGTTTAATGAATTAGAAAGTAGACTCATATACGTTGAATTTTATGGGTAGATCACCCTGTAATTCCAAGTAAATTGGGAGAAAAGCTTAGTGACATTGGACCTAAAGTATAAGTAAAATTATGAACGTAAGTTGCGACAACTTTTGTCGACTTTTGTTTCATAACTCGTTTGACTTCAAGACTTATGAAATGGATATTATATGATTCAAATACATTAATACATAACCTGTTGGTAATATTAATCACCTCTATATTTAACCAAAAATACGAGTTACAACATCCTTGATTCATTTAACTTCTAGTACTTGTGAACCACTCTTATACACCCTTGTATCATTTAAGACCAATAGGACTAAATTCTTATCATCTGAAAGATTATCTCTTCTCGAACCTATGTAGACTAACTTACGGCGTAAGATAACGTATGCAAATATGGGTTGTAACACTATACCACTATAATTCTTTCTGGATTTATTTACACACAACAGACCATCATAATCAAACCTCCAAATCAATCAGATTACGGTGACTGTCAAGCCCGCACGTGCAGCCATTAATCACCTATATAGCTTAACATACTGAAGGAACTGATCATTTCCACAGCCATGCTGCTTCATCCCGTCACTAATTGACCCAACTTCTTCCAATTTACTCTTGACTTGCCTTCGAAATAATAGTAGCTCTCTTAAAATACATAATAGACCTCAAGCAACTCTCATCCCGAGTGCCTTCGAAATTATTGTACCCTCTTCATGCACTCAATAGTATCTCCAACGGATGCACCTGCGCTGATTAGATCTTCTGCGAATCTGAAGTTGTTTCTCCCACTTCTCTAACACTGTACCGCAGACCCGATCATAACATAGAATACTGCAAGTACCTTTCACATTCTGTTGCAAAACCCAATATTTTGCAACATAACAAACCCGAAAACCCTTAAGCACCACACTTTAAATCTTGAATCCACTAGGACCAATATTAAGAGTCTCCCACTCTAATCCAATCTCGATTACTTAACCAAATAACTAGTGCTCCGTTAGAACATGAGCACTCCCATGAAGCAACCGGATGAATCCTTTTCCTTGCCCATCACATTCACATAAGCATAACTTCTGAGTCATCCTCAGCACCTGCACACAAATCAATAAGGCGAAATGTAACACATATATGTCAAACTTTCTTATCCAAAATTCTTCGTCCTCATGGTCATAAATAATCCATCAATGCACCGATAACCAGAATTACATAGGCACACAGCCACATGACTCACTTATTGACGGTGGGCTCCCTACTTAGCTTTATGCTACAACTACGTAGATCCAGACCCCACGACAACCTCTTCTTCCTAGTTACCATGATCCCACACCGTTGCTCAACCAAATTTCTCGTAAGTTCTTGTTGGACTAATCATAACACATCCCGAATTATCCACCACAATCATACACTCGACCTATTACCTTCGTACCATCTTCTTCAAGCGATCCAAGCTTATCTCGCAGTACATTTATCCCATGTTGGGCAAAAAGTAGAACTCTTCGTAGGAACATCATCAAAAATCACACAAGCGCTAACCTGCTCACAGGAGATAGCGCACTTATGTAACCTCATCTCGACCTCCTCTAACTTTATTGCTATAGTTGCATCCAGCATGAAATGAACTAACCTTCCTGGGTCCACACTGATCCGTTATCTGTAAGAATCTCTTCATTCACTAACATCACCCGAAGGTCCAACAATATGTTATCAAGCCCTTCTCGCTATTTTCCCTGGCATAGAAACCACCTCAGAGATTACCTCCCTCGAACCATCAACACTGGAAATGCTGATTTGATCCTGAAGTCACAACACACAACCATCTTTGATAACTTCCTCTTAGGTTTCATCTCACAACATAGTGCCCAGAGGAAACCAAATGAAGACCAACATGCCGATGAGCCCCAATGCATTCAATCAAGGACGGCGACACCACAATATTAACAAGAGTTCCACTAATTTTGGAGATATCAATCTCGACCGTAGTCCATACCCAACAATGGGTTGAAATGGCAGAATCCTCCTCCACAAGGAGACGATGATGATCTGCCCGCATTTGCAGGGAGTAGCATCCTGCACCGCATCTGTAGCATCTTTGCATCTCGCAGTGCTCAATTGATAGTAAGCATTCCACATCGTATAAGAATGGGTGGAAAGGAAACGAAGGCATAAGCCTCATGGAATCAAATCGCACGACGAGGAATCAATAAGGTAAGTGCTCCTAACAACCTTGTAACCTCTCGAAGATAAGTATAGACGTCTATGTACCAATCCACAAGACTCTACTAGACTTGCTCATGACTCGTGAGACCTAAGTGAACCTAACGCTCTGCTACCAAGTTGTCACGACCCAAATTTCACTATAGGTCATGATGGTGCCCAACGGTTGCTGTTAGGCAAACCAACACTTAATTATTGATTTTATTATTTTTAAAATCATGAATCTTACTTAGATAGAGAGGTCAGTGCATTACAATAAATCGTAGTTACATATTGTTTCGTTAAAATAATAAGTGAAAGTGTATTAATATAAAACAATCCATACAAAATTCTAGAACACCCCCAAAACCCGGTGTCACAAGTGCATGAGCCTCTACTAGAAGGTACAGCAACAATACAACATCTGTCTAGAATACAAGTTAGACAGGAAAAATGTAAATAATTAGGATGGAGACTCTGTATGCTGCGGATCGTAACATGGGATGCAGCTCACTATAAAGTCCCCACAATAGACGCTCCTTTGGCCTAGAAGACCACCAAAAATATATACTTGCACAATAAGTGCAGAACTGTAGCATGAGTACGTAAATCAACGCGTACCCCAGTAAGTATCTAGCCTTACCCCGGAGAAGTAGTGACGAGGGGTCGACATCAACACTTACTAGTGGTTCAATAAATCAAGTACAGTAGAAAGTAAACAAGTATGAGCCATGGTAAATAAACAGTATAAACAAATATAGATATGTGGTACGATCCTCCTCTGAACAGTGAACACAAGCTCTCAATTATCGATTACCTCCTCAACCGGAGTATATATATAAAATGGTCCCCACCAGATAGGTCGTCACAACTCAAACTAGAAAAACTTACGGATACATCGGTTTCTTGTCAAATATTACACACGATTCTACCAAGGCGAACGGCCCGATTCCATATGAGTGTTTCATGAAGTTGCAGAGTGCGAATGGCTTGATCCCATAAGAGTGTATTATAGAAAATGCCGAGGAGAACGGCCTGATCCCATTAGAATAAGAAGCTTTAATGGGTCCTTGACCCCACTCACGAATATACGTGTGAGTATAAAATTTAAGAAGTTTTTTGATGAAAACACACAACGAGAGTGTACTCGCAAGTGAAGCACAATTAGCAGCTAATCAAGTAGCTCATCAAATCTCTACAATAGCGAGTCTATCACTCTACACAATCCTAGTCTCGGGTCGTAATGCGAAATGAAGGAATTCGACAGGCAAGGATAACTCGAATAGTACAATTAAAGCATGGAGTGAACCTAAGTCTACCTATACATAATCAGGAATTCTAGCATATACACGGACACTCGTCACCTCATACGTGCGCAACTCCCACAACATGTAGCATATAAAAATAATAACACCTACAAAGTAAATTTTCCCTCACAGGGTTAAACAGGAGACTTACCTCGCTTCGAAGTTCCACAATCGGCTCCAACGCTCTCTAACACCTCAAACCGATGCTCATCAATCCGAAACTAGTCAAGCAATCGTGAAAACCAATTAGCATATACTCCAATATCATAATTAATTAATTTATAACAAATTTTCAACTCCTCTCGAAAAGTCAACAAGGTCAACCCTCAGGCCACGTGCCCGGATCCCGAAACTCTTTGAAGATAAATTTTACCCATAATTTTACGAACTCGAATATATGATTTATTCTAAATTTCACGTCCAGATTCGTGGTAAAAATTTAAAATATCAATTTCTAAGTTCTCTCTTAAAAACCCTGCAGTTCCCATAACTTTCATGTATAAATCCGTATATAACTAGTGTATTTAACTCGTAATAAGTGGGAAATCACTTACCGCGTGTTGCTTGATGAATAATTCCTCAAAATAACTCCCCAAATTCGGCCATCCAAGTGAAAAATAAGAGAAATGAGAATTAAGTCTTGTTTTTTAAAAGAACCCCTCTGCCCAGCAATCTTCGCATTTGCAAAGCAAATGGCCGCTTCTGCGGCATCGCTTCTAAGGCAACAAGTCCTCTTCCGCAGAAAACACTGAAAGTCCGTCCCTTCGCACCTGCGGACAAGGTCTCGTTCCTGCGACTTTGCAGGTGTGACCATCGACCCCCGCATCTGCGCACCCCTTCGCTTCTGCGCTCCAAGAAGCCATATTTGCACCATTGCAGATGCGTTCAAAACGTTGCTTCTGCGAACCTTCACCCCCAGCCTTTCCCCGCTTCTACGATGAGAGCCCGCTTCTGCGAAGTCACTTCTGCAACCAAAATTTTGCACCTGCAACATTCCCCTGGCCGGCCCCTGTCCGCTTCTGTGATGATACAATCACTCCTGTGTGTCTGCACCTGCGGACAAACCCACCGCAGGGGCGATAACACCAGAACTTCAGCAGCTCCAGCAATCAACTAAGTCCAGAAATGATCCGATTTCAATCCGATTCAAACCCGAAGCCCCCGGGACCCCATCCGAACTTACCAACAAGTTCCAAAACACATAGTGAACTTACTCGAGGCCTAAAATCACATCAACAACATCAAATTCTACAAATCGACAACCAAAACCCTTCTTTGAACTTTCAAACTCTTAAACTTCGCCGAACACGTCTGAGTTACATTTAAACATCCTGAAATATCGCCAAATTTTGCATACAAGTCACCAATCACGATACGAACCTATTCCCAGGCTTGAAACCCCAAACGGACATCGATAACATCAAAATTTTCTTCAAAAGAAACTTAAGAAATCCTTAAACTTTCAAAATGTCAACCTTCCATCGTAAGCGTCGAAATGCTCCCGGACCACCTGATACTCAACCCGAACATACGCCCAAATCCGAAATCATCCTACAAACCTATTGGAGCCCTCAAATCCCAATTCCGAGGTCATTTACTCAAAAGTCAAACATTGGTTAACTCTTCCAACTTAAAGCTTCTAAATTGAGAATTTTCCATCCGAATCAACTCCGAACTTCCCGAAATTCAATTCCAACAACATGTACAAGTCATGAAACATGAAGCGAAGATGCTAAGGCCTCAAACCCCCGAACGATGCACTAGGGCTCAAAGTAACCGGTCAGGTCGTTATAGAGGTGGTCGCCCAAGGGGGCATGGGAGCAGGGTGGGTGGTGACGAAAAAGAAAAAAAAACTAAAATCTGAAAAAGAAAAAAAAAAGAAGCCTTTTTGGAGGGGGGAAGGTGGGAGAGGTGGGTAGGCGAGAGAAGGGGAAGGGAATTGGGGTGAGATGTGAGGGTAGGTGGAGTTTTTTAAAAATGTTTTCCTGGTTCCTCTAATTTCAGAAAAATGTGATATCTAGGAAAATATTTTTCAAACTATTTTATGCGACCAAACAGTAGAAAATAGGAAAATAAATTTCGTCATATCAACACACCCCTAATTTTATTCTAGTTTATGAGACTGGAGATAGACAACTTTATTTTCTTATTTATTGCAACGCACCAAAGGCTGCATTAGTTAATATTTTTATTCGCTTAAACATTTATTGCAAATAACCTTATGTATAGGGTAAAATATGTTCATATTTAATGCTCGCATGATAAAACGACACGTGGAGCCGAAAACAGAAGACAATCAGGTCCGAGGGCAATGTCTCGAAGAGAATGGTATTCATAAAGGCGAATTACATACCTGCCACCCGGTACTATTTGATTGAGAATATTTAATAGCATTATGTGCAAGGTCTGCTATAGAGAATATGGTATTCACTTCCCATCGTTACACATTCTTCAATGGCCCTCATAATTGTCATTTAAGAAGGGCTTGATCCTAAGATCTTGTTCCTCTAGCTGCAACTAAAAATAGTGAGCTCTACAGTCATTGTAAGGGATATGAATTTTCTGACAAGCATATGCTATACTCTATTCCAAAGCTTAATACTATTTTATCTTCTTACTTATTAATATTGTTCTTACTGCCTCCGGAACCTCTGCTCCCGAAATCAAGATTTATGTTGTTTTATCTTGATCTCAAGGCTGTGTTTTATATTCTTGTCTAATTTCTTTATTATTTTAGGATCAACTCGATTTACTTATCTTCAAATCATGCATAAATTCAACTGTGCTTTTTTACGAGTAAATAGTTTGGCGCCCACTATGGGCTTAGATAGTTGTGTAATTGAGTTGATCCTTGTATATATCTCTAACCTATTTGATTCTTTGTTCTTAGCAAAAATCACAGGGAAATCAGCCTCAGCATGAAGATTCAATCAGCAATACCTGCAACGAAGTGGATGAGGCCATGTCGATTCATCGCGGGCAACATCTGTGACATGTTTGAGAAGCAACTCCTGATGATGTTGAGGATGAGCACGTCATTGAAACTAAGGTACCTAAGGAAGCAAAAAAAGGCCATTATGGGTCATCGCTCATGACAGGATCAGGTCATGAAGGAATTGAGGCAGGCGTTATGGGGTGCTTCCAATAACATGAATGGACGAGGTCCAAATCCTCCCGGTGCTCCTGCAAATCAAACAATGCAGAGGGTCGACAACAACACCCGAGGGGCAAAGTCAGCTTTGACAGGCCCGGGGGGAACTGTAGCAGATCCGGTAACAACAATGAGAATGATCTCTTGAAAACCGAACTCATGCAGTTTATGAGGGAAATAAACGTCCGAATGGATCAAATCCCGAGCGCACCACCAGTATTGAAAGGACTGGACTCAAGGAAATTTATTCAGTTTCCATTCAAACCAAGCACGACACGGGAGTTTATCCCAAAGCGGTTCAAAATTCCAGACGTGCTCAAATATGATGGGACTTTAGATCCTCAGGAACATATCACCACCTATATAACGGCCGTGAAGGGGAACTCTAGCTCCGCATGAGATTGGGCCAGTCTTACTAAAGAAATTCGGGGAAACCCTCACAAAGGGGGCCCTGACATTGTATTCACTCTTGCCCTAGCATCCATAGATTCCTTCGAGATGCTCGTGGATTCTTTCATTAAGGCCCATACTAGGGCCAGAAAGGTACAGGACCGCAAGGCTGACATATTCTGGACGGCACAAGGAGAGTCTGAATTGCTACGAGAGTTCATGACTAGATTCCAGAAAGAAAAGATGTTGCTCCCGGACGTACCAGACAAGTAGGCAGCAAAAGCATATACTAAAGGGTTGAATCCGAGAAGTTCTGATGCTTCTCGGAAATTGAAAGAAAGTCTGCTCGAGTTCCAGGAAACAACATGGACGGATGTTCACAACCGGTATGAGTCAAAGATAATAATAGAGGATGAACGAGTCAGTTTCCCGGCGTCGGCCAAGGGTCGGGATTGGGAGAGGAACAAAGAAAAATTAAAGGATGATTTCGACACAGATCGACAGTCTTCAAGGGGTCAGTTTTTGCCCTATGAACGGGCCGAAGGATGCAATAGAGGTTTTCGGTCGGTGAATAGATTCGCTACCGATAGGAGAGCTAATCGTGGCTAGAATAATAGGGCATTGCAGGACAAGGAGATATCACGTTCTCGAGATTCCTCCTACTCCAGGTTTTCTGAATACAACTTCAACATTAGCGTAGTGGAGCTGGTGTCGGCTATGAGGAACATTAAAGAAGAACGGTTTCCGAAGACAATAAAATCAGATCCCAGCAAAAGGGATCCTAATTTGTGGTGCAAATACCATGGGACCAACGGTCACCGGACGGGGGACTGTCGGCATTTGCGCGAGGAGGTGGCAACATTATTGAAAAGGCATCTCAGAGAATTCTTAAGAGACCACACTAAAATTAACTGCGGTCGCAATCGTAATAATGCAGAACCTTCGACAGCAGGAGAAGATCCCCCACACTTGATGATCAACATGATTTTCAAGGGGAACGAGATTAATGGTGTGACATTTTTGGCGGCAAAAAAAGATGAAGGTGTCAGTGACCCACATTAAGAGACTCCGGGATGTCGCTGAGGACAGCATTACTTTCACGGAGGAAGATGCAGATGGACTACTGTTTCCGCACAAAAATTCCTTGGTAATCTCTTTAAATGTCTTAGATTTTAAAATGAAACGTGTTTTGGTAGACCCAAGAAGTTCGGCCAATATTATCCAGTGGAGAGTGCTGGAAAAAGCCATGCTTACCGGAAGTATCATTCCGGCCACAAAACTCTTTGTCGGGTTTAATCTGGCAAGCATGACAACCCAAGGAAAGGTCTTGCTGTCCACGAATGCCGACAGGGTGATGAAGACGACCGTTTTTCGAGGTAGTGGGCGGTGATATGAGTTACAATATTATCCTGGGGAGACCATGGTTGCACAAGATTAAGGTCGTACCATCAACATATTATCAATTTCTAAAGCTCCAAACTCCCCAGGGAATTAAACAAATAAAAGGTGACCAACCGACATTAAGGGAGATGAATGAAATCTCAATATCCAGTGGAAAAAGGAAGGAGCATGCAACATAGCAATTAAAGGAACGCACGCCTACTCCCGAGCCGAGCAAAGTCAACCAAGGGGAGGAGTCGTCGGAACACTATTAGGTACCAAGATATTTTCAGGTACCAGAAGAAATAGACGCAACAAAATCCACAGCAAAAGAACTTGAATAAGTCGCATTGTTCAAAAAATTCTTGAAGAGGAAGTTCTTGGGGACAGGATCAAACCCCAAGCACAGGTTTGGATTTATCAAATTCCTTAAATTTAATGTTGATTGTTTTGCGTGGTAGCATGCAGATATGACAGGTTTCCAACCAGAACTGGGCGTGTAGAAACTAAACCCGGATCCCAACATCCCTCCGCTGAACCGAAAAAAACGTCCTATTGTCGAGGTCAGAAACAAATTCGTCAAAGAAGAGGTAACTCGTTTGCTTGATATCAGTTCAATCCGAGAGGTAAAGTATCCTGACTGGCTAGCTAACGCAATAGTAGTTCCAAAGAATAATAATAAATTTGGCAACTGCTTAAACTATAAGGATTTAAATAAGGCGTGCCTCAAAGACTCGTTTCATTGCCAAACATTGATCAAATTATTGATCGACGGCTGGGCATGAGTTAATGAGTTTCCTCAATGCTTACTCTAGGTACAACCAAATCAATATGAAACCGGTGGATCAGGAAAAAACTTTGTTCATAACGACTTCGTCACATATTGTTATAATGTGATGCCTTTCAGGTTAAAGAACGCCAGAGCCACTTATAAGCGGCTCGTAAACAAAATGTTTGAGGAAAAATATAGATAAAACTATGGAGGTTTACATAGATGATATGATGATGAAGTCTTTGAATGCAGGTGATCATCTCAAACACCTGCAAGATACCTTTGACATCTAAAGGAAGCATAACATGAAGCTTAACCCCGAGAAGTCTGCATTCGGGGTCAGCTCCGGTAAGTTTCTGAGATTCTTTGTGTCGCAAAAGGGGATCGAGATTAACCCCGATAAAATTAAAGCCATCGAAGACATCTCAGACCAGCTATCAAGCGTGAAAGAGGTTCAAAGATTGACAAGGAGATTGGCCGGTTTGAGCAGGTTTATTTTTCGATCTTCGGTAAAATGCCATCATTTCTTTTCACTACTCAAAAAGAAGAACAACTTCGAGTGGACTCCGGAATATCAGCAGGCTTTGAATGATTTGAAAAGTTATTTGTCAAGTCCTCCATTATGTCAAAATCAGAGGAAGGTGAACAATTGCTGATCTACTTAGCGGTCTTGGAGGCAGCGGTAAGTGCCATTTTAATCCGTGAGGGAGAAGGTACGCAATCTCCTAACTATTATGTTAGCAAAATGTTAATGGGAGAAGAAACTCGCTACCCACATCTGGAAAAATTGGCCTTAGCCCTCGTAGTAGCCACGCGAAAACTAAGGCCTTGTTTACAGTGTCATCTAATAGCTGTGGTGACCACTTTTCCCCTGCGGAATATTCTTTACAAACCGGAACTTTTAGGTAGGCTGGCCAAATGGGCCGTTGAAATAAGTGAATTTGATATAGAATATAAACTGAGGACTGCGATTAAGTCGCAAATTTTGGCTGACTTTGTGGTTGATTTCAGTCCGGCACTATTACGTTTAGCTACCAAAGAATCAATGATGGTGTCGGAATTGACATCGAGAGCTTGGACCTTGTTAAACGGAGCTTCCAACGTAAAGGGGTTTGGGCTCGGCATAGTGCTAACCACGCCTTTGGGAGAAATCCTAAGGCAGGTCATAAAAATTGTTCCTCTAACTAACAATGAAGCAAAGTATGAAGCTTTGATTGCAGGACTAGCCATCCCAGTGACTGGACTCCGAGATCATAAAACTCAAATGCGACTCCCAATTGGTAGTAAATTAAGTCTACAGGATCTTCGAAACCAAAAAGAAATGCATGCAACAGTATGTAGTGAATGTGCAGGCTCTGCTCGCTCGGTTTAGGGAATGGTCAATTATGCACATTTCGAGGGAAGAGAATGCGGAAGCATACGACTAGCCAATATGGGTTCGTCCACGGAAATGAAGGGATCGGACTCCAGTACGGTCGTACATAGACTATCTCGAATACGGAAAATTGCATGAAGATCCCAAGGCATCTCGGGCGCTACGCACTAAAGATGCGCGATATAGCTTCAAGGGAGGTCAATTGTACAGAAGATCTTTCCAAGGCTCATTGGCCCGATGTTTGGGAGCTTCCGAAGCTAACTATGTCATCCGAGAAGTCCACGAAGGGATCTACAAAAACCACTCAGGTGCGGCTTCCTTAGGGTTAAAATTAATTAGGGTAGGATACTACTGGCCTCAGATGGAACAAGATGCCAAGGCTTATGTTAAAAAATGTGATAAATGTCAACGTTATGCACCATTGGTACATCAACCGGCAGAGCCACTACACTCAGTCTTGTCACCATGGCCGTTCATGAAGTGGGGGATGGATATAGTCGGTCCGCTGCCACTGACCCCCGGTAATTAAGATTTCTTTTGATTTTAACTAACTATTTTTCTAAGTAGGTTAAAGGAGGTCCTTATGAGAAGATCAACAAAGCGAAGTGGTAGATTTCTTGTGGAAGAGTATAATTTGCAGATTTGGGATACCAAAAGAGATAGCCTGCAACAACGTGCCACAATTTATAAGCACAAAGGTCACCAAGTTCCTTGAAAACCTAAAATCAAAATCACATCATTACCCTATCATCCGAGCGCAAACGGTCAAGCAGAATCGACAAACAAGGTGATTATACAAAATCTCAAAAAGAGATTGGAAGCAGCCAAAAGTAAATGGCCCGAAGAGCTGCCAAGAGTACTATGGGCATACTGAACAACGGCCAAATCAAACACGGCGGAAACTCCTTTCTCTCTTGTGCATGGAGAAGAAGCCTTGATCCTGGTCGAAGTAGGGGAACCTACCTTGAGGTATTTCCGGGCGGTCGAAGAAACAAACAATGAAGCAATGCTGGTAAAATTGGAGCTGCTCGACGAACGCAGGGACTTAGCGCATATAAGGATGATAGCACAAAAGCAGAGAATGGAAAGATATTACAATCGAAGAGCCAACCTCCGTTATTTCAAAGTAGGAGACTTAGTTTTAAGGAAAGTAACTCAGAACACCCGGGAATTCAGTACTCTTAGGTGTGTCCGAATCTCATCTCCTTGTTCTCGGCAGATGTTCTTCCGCCACTGCTTCAACTTGTGTGGCTCTCCCATCACTATAATGATCTCGGGGATATTTTGGTTGATTTCCATTTCTGAAGTGGGTAAAGAAAAGTTTTGGTAAGTGTTTGCTTCGAATCTTTAGATGTCTCGCCAGGTTTTTTCATCTTAACACAAAAGTCATGTCGTTGTTGTGCATGAGCCGTTGACATTAGGGTGGTTTTCTTAATTGTATGTCGATGTCACGGACCAACTCACCTACGGTTTATGCAATATGATTTCGCTAGAGTAGAGTGTTTCCTACTTTTGATTTGGACTGAAGACTGCGAGAAGTTATGTCGTTAACCTGACAAAGCCATTCTCTGAAACTTAAGAGTTCTGAAAAGAAGGTTCAGAGGGGTGTAAAGAGTTTTGAGTTCCCTCATGTGCCATTATGTGTGATAGTGTACGGCCAAGACCCGATAGGAAGAAGTATGATGACAGTCTATGTAAAGCGGTAACAGATAAGGGTGTAACAATAATAAGCATGATCATAAGAAAGCATAAAAAGAAAATAAAGTGAGTAAGCAAATCTAAGTGCCAAATTCAGTCTAAGTCTACTAAGGTCAAAACCTAAGTGTGAATTTCCAGCATAGCCGCCATGTTGTTGCACCCTATTTTGCACTAGTCAAAACTAGATCTAACTTGGGGGTTCTCTTTTGTTGATGAAAGAGAGTCGCCACCTAATATTTAAAAGTATACTAGGGTACCTATTTAAATACTAAAGGTTATATTCTTCATTAGTCCACTAACCAGTGAGATTATGAGTAATGGTTCTTGTTCTTCTAAGGGGAAGGTGTTAGGCACCCCTTAAAATGTACCTGAGGTAGCTCCATAGGACTTAGACTAGACTTAAAACTAATTGTGTGTACTATGCTTAATTAGTACTTAAAAGTGTAGCTTACCATATATTAGGGCATAATACCTATAAGGGAAGAGTGTGGTTTAGAGAGGTATGCGTTTATAGAAGAATCTTACAAAAAATAATGTTAGTATATATATGCTTGAAAAGAGCTTTAAAAGATATATGATGTTTGTGTGAAAACGTGTAAAAGAGAAGCTAAGTTAAAGCACTTTGTTTCCTAAAGCATGGAAGTTCATATTACTCTAATGGGGTGAAAGTGTCATGAAAAAAGCATAAGATATACCTTGGGCTTTTTATAATATTTGAAGGAAATGTTTGAAAATCTTTACCTGGGGCGGCCACACCTTATTTTCGAAATGAGTTGATTTCCCTTTAGAAGGCCAAACTTGCTTCAAATCTGGTTTTCCCTTTTTTTTTAAAGAGGAGCTGTCGTCTCTTGTTAAGCCTTTGGACTTCAAAATCTTCTTTTTTGAAAAGGGGTTAGCAAATCATGATGAATTAATAGTATTAAAAACTCATAATTAGCGAATACAGAATTAATTGCTAACTAATGCTTCTTTTAATCCTAGGTTCTTTAAGGCTTTCCTAAGTCATTATTATATGAATCAAAAGATAAAATAAAGCATTCAATCCAATATAGTCTTGTCATATACATGTGAGATATACAACAGGAACACAGTAAAGAATAATGACATAGTGAAACTATAGGATAACGCGAATGGTAAATAAAGGAGTGAAGGGAAAGAAAGAACTCTGGTGTTTGGGCCTCAAAGAGGCAGGCCCGGCAATACAGGGGTGAGCAACAACTAACTCTGGACATTCTGAGACATAGCAGAGCTGGACGTGGGCCTGAGTTCTTAAAGAACGCAGCAGACCCAAATTATTGTACAGGTTTAAAAGAAAAGAGAAAGTCATTAGAAAGATAATATCATATACATGATCATGCATGGGAACTTGCAAGCAAAGAATAAAGGGAAAATAAGTTACATTATTTAAATACTAAGATGGTTATACTAATATGGTGGTTATGCATCATAAATGATCTACATTGAATACCTTTTGTTGTCATTAAACACTAAACTCAAATATAATTAACAAGTGTCAATGAATCAAGGGCTAAGGAGAGAATTCCACTCAAGGTCGATGCTCGCTTTGAACCCCCCTGCACTTCAAAGTTCGCAAGGGTCTCGAGGCCTAGGGTGATGCTCGTGCCGGGGAGAGCAGCCCAACCTAGAGTTACACTCTACTCCCAAATACCCCTAACCACTAACGACTCATAGTTCCCTATAGGTTTGAGTGCCAATAAGGCTCTTTCAGTGTAAACCAACTACTATAATATTCCCTACTACAGAAGCATACCCTTTCTTCATAACTATGTTTATTCTTCATGACTATGTTTCCAGTAGATAGTGCATAAAACACATATTGAACAGGTTTAGAAGTCAACTTTCCAAGCACACATGGGAACAGGAACACTTATACTATTATTGCTAAAGAACCAAACAACTAGAGTCACACATCTCAATGACAGATAAAAACACATAGTTTATAGCTGCAACAGCTTAGGGATACAGATGATATTGCCCTAATAGATTGATCACAGATTAGTTTAACATTAGATCTTGTCATTAGCACACGCATAGGTTAATAATACTACTCGGACTCTTTAGAAATCCTCAGTAAAGATTCAGACAATGACATAGGCAAGTTATTGTACTCAATCAGTAACAACAAGAGGTTTATCCAAGATCAGATTCAATTCAGATTAATAGGGAAAGAGAGTGCAGTTTCAAAGAAAGAACTAAGTGCCAATCAGTAGGCATGTTCATGATATTCGATTAAAGCAGTCAAAAGAGAAAGGGTGAAGGTGTACTGACCTCCGTTTGAGCAGCAAACCAAACAAAGACTCTTTCTTAGCCATATAGAATCAAGAACTCAAACTCTGACCAGTGTAAGGCTCAGAATCAGAAAGAAATTAGAAGCTAGTTCGAAAACCCTAGCTTGGTTTTTTACTAGTGAATATTAAAATTGATATTTTTTTCTTTGTTTGTTAAGAGATTTCGTGGTGTATCTTCTGTTGTATATTTTCTGTCTGTTAGGTGAGAACATTAAAAGCCCCTATTTATGGTAGTTGTGAAGTATTAGGGTTCCAAATTCAAATATATAGTGGAGAATGACGGAGGAGTGGTGATCAAAGCATAATCGAGAGAAAATCAGAGACGAGCAGAGGTGAAAGCAGTGATAGACAATTACCTAGGCATGGGGAAATGAGAGATCGACCGTTGAAGCATGAGAGACCATCGGTCGGAACCCTAATACCCATAGGTCATTGCATTTGACCTCTGGATATTGAATATCAATGATGAAGCCAGCTAATGTCCTCATGCTTGCTTCGATTTGAAAGGTCATGAGAGAAAATCAGATAAATTCAAGTTTCGGATTTTGGTCTGTGACTCCTTGATTAGGGCTTTTGAAATTAAACGGTAAAACGGAAGAACAACAAGATTTGAACTACAGGAGCAAAAATGGTGCAGGCCGTGGGTTTGAAAGATCACAGGCGATTTGAGGTTTCATCTTTGGGGTTAGGGTTCGAATTTGAGGATTTCAAACTTGAACGATGAAAGAGGAAAGGGTTCAGCTGTAATCGCGGATGCAGGAGACAGTGGGAATGAATCTCTGAGCGATTTGAGACCTTGCACGAATTTGTGCAAGGTTTTCTTGATTGATTAAGTGACGAGAGTTGAGAGAGTAGAGAGGAAAAGGAAAGAGTGGGAGGCTGAGTATGGGTGGAAATGATTTAGAGTAAGAGAGACGGGGTGTCATCTCTAGGTTAAGATAAGGTAACGAGATCTGGGCCGTTGCATCTGATGATCAACGGCCCTAATAATTCGAGCACTTAAGGGTTTTGAAGAGGAATTTTGGTGGCTGTCAGATTATAGTGTTTTGATGGTGGAGGTGAGGTCTCTGGGCGAGTGTTTTTAAACTAAAGGGAAAGCGGAGATAAATTGTTAGCCATTGATTTAAGAAACAGACGACTTGGATTCAGTGCTTCTTTTGTGAGTGTTATGGGGGAGGTGACGTGGCACAATCTCATTGGTTCAATGGGAGTGGCATGGATTGCCAAAGTGGAGAGGGAGGGAATTGGACCCGGGTAATTTTCGGACTGGGCTCGTGTATTGGGCTGGTTTAATTTAAGAAATGGTCATTGTGTATTTAATTAAAGAATTGCAATTGTAGTCCTTTAGCTTTAACCCTTTTAAAATTGACTTAAATAAACTTATTTATTTTAAATAAAATGTAGTAAAATTAAAAATAGTAAATATACTACTAAATATTTTAATTAATTATTTATAAGATACTTTATTTTTTAAATTATAACACTAGTTTTGAATTATCAACATAGTAGTCTAATTAATCAAAATTTGAGAAGTAATTTATTAAATTATTTATAAAACCTCTATGGTGTATTTTAATAGTATTAAAATAATAAGTATATTTGTAACTACATAATACTAAAGCTAGGTTATTAATTTCAAAAATAATATTTAATTAATTTGTAAAAAATAGATAATTATTGATAGAAAATACTTTCAAACCATTTATTTTTAATATTTAAATAGAAATAAATTAATTTTAAAAGGAATGGTCAAAATTGGCCGTCAACAACAAGGTATACAAGTAACAAACCACTATGGAGCGGTTAGATAGTCTTTTGCTCGGTAGTAAAGTTCCTACCGGGAAATAAAGTTTGTTGTCGGACAAAGATTACCTGACCGTTCACAAATGCAAGCCACTGGAGGATTGTTAGATAATCTTTGGCTCGATAGCAAAAATTCTTAAGGGAAAGTGAAGTTCACTATCGAACTGAAGATTATCTAACTATTCACTAGTGGAGTATTTGAAGGAACAAAACTTTCTCAAATTCGCAGTCTTCGCATTCGAACAATGGGGGGAATGATATGAGAATACAGCAACAATGACAGCCACATCGACGGGGAACACAGAACCTAGAAATAAAGTTGTATCATCGGGACCAGGGACTACGGAGCCAGCCCCGTAGAAACAAGTTATACAAATTAGCCACAAGTAATGGCAATTTCTTTTTAGCACAATGAATGCTTATGTACTTTCGAAAATGGAAGGAATAAAGTAAAGTCTTTTTATTTTTATCTTGTTTCTTGTCTGAGTAATGAATTAATTTTATCATTTAAAAGTTAAACAATTGCTTCAAATGCTAGTGCCGTAATGAACAGGAGACGTACTCTTCAAGAGTACCGTAAACATAAGAGGGCCCTCTCTTAAGAAACCCTCATGATAAAGGATTGATTTCAGAAGAATTTATGTCCGGAATCCAAATACTATTGGGGGAAAACACACACCCGGAGCCTCGCATATCTCGGCGCGAAAACTTACGAGAATACTTCAAAAAATGCAAAGAGAAAAGCTTGCGCAATACTTGAAAGAAAAGTACTTCTATTTATAACAAACGTGACAAGAAGCACGAGTACAAAAATATAGAAAAGAAAGTAAAAGCTAAGTTGTTGCATCTCCGGAACCCAGAGAAAGAGAAGCATTTGCACCCCTAGGAGAAGTGGGTGGATCCGCCTTCGACTCAATATCTTGGCCTTCACCATCTTGGCCTTCAGCATCATCACCTTCTGGTTCTTCTTCAGTTCCAGAAAATTTGGAACCGGAACCAGAAGAGTCAGTAGCATCAGGCCGGATTGAAAGATCCCTTCAAGCAGTTGACTCCAGCTCACGGGCCTTAACGATTTCGGCATCGAATCAATGACACTCGTTTTGGCCTCTTCCAAGATTTTTCTCCTCGTGCTATACATAGAATATATTTTATCAACAATGAGGGAAGCCGCTCGGCTGAAATTCTTCTTTAAGTCAGTCAATCTCAGTAGAAAGGTTATCCCGCTAGGATCTAGTGGCCCAAAAGCAAACATCAAGGTCATGGACAATGGAGCTGAAAACCTTATTTTTCTCAATGACCCTCTTATGCCTCTCTTCCAATCGGTCATACTTCTCTTCGACAGCGGTAGCTTCTTTAACTTTGGATTTTAAAGCTGCCTCCAAATTATTCAATCTTTCAGCAGAGGCAGCCTCACGATCAGATGCAGCAAGAACAACATTATGGACTTCAACCCATTTGGCCCTAGCCTCTTCGAATTGAACCCTTAACTGGGCAGCTTCTTGGCCAAGGGTCACTACCTCTTGCTCGTTTTGTTGCAACCGAGCCTCTAACTCAACGGCCATAGCAGCTCATGCTTCCAATTCTGAGAGGCGAGCAGCAGTTTGGTCTCACTCGGCCAATAGTTGATCACGCTCGGAGTTGTGTTCCTCCTTATTAAGAATCACCTTTGAATGCCCTCGGAAGCGAGGAAGTTAGCCTACAAAATAGAAGTACAAATTAAAAACTCAGCCATAACAAAGATAGAAGAAACAACAGAAGAAGCAAAGTTCGGACTTCCATTGCATTGTGCATGGCATTGTTAAACAAGCACTCATGAGAGAGAGATTGGATTTTATTCCTATATTTTTCTGAAGCTAGAGGCTTCAGATAGTTAGCAAGTTTCACCGGCCGGGACAGCAGATGGCATCCGGTAGACACCGAAAGGGTGATGCTCCTCCTCCTTTGGGGATCTTCGGAGGGGGCAGAATAACTATCCCTCAAATTCCCATTAACTAGGGATTGGAGAAGAGGGACATCCTCCTTTTGGGCGACTGCGGCCGGTAGAGATGATGTAGCATTTGCTGGTGGCGAAGGCAAGGTTTGCAAAGATGAAGATGAAGCTGATGGCATTATAGGTTGAGAAGCAGCTGCGGCAAATGCAGTGCTGGTTGTAGGTTGTAGGTTGCTCATTAGCTGAAGACGGAAGGGACTCGGTACTTAGCCTCACGGTATGGGGCACGGCGACTGGGACTCGGAAGCGAGAGTTAGTATCTTCCACCATATCATACTCCCCCCAAAGTGTCGAGGCATTATATTCAGTTGGCATAACTAACCCAACAGATTGAGCACTCTATTGAGCTGATGAAGGTCGTTGTCTTCTATGTAGAGAAGCCCCCTCATCACTGGCTTCCCCATCATTGATGATCACCACGGTGTCTATAGCCAGCTCGGGCGCGGCGCTCATTACTATAGCACCCGAGGATGGCTCGGGCGCTACACTCTTTGCCTTTTTATTTTTCCCCTGGCCGCGGAAGAACATCTCCTTATAAGTTGCTTGTTCTCTGGCCGAGGACTCTGAGAAGAAGAACTCGCAACAGGAGCAGGTCCGGATACACTTGTTCGGGTGAAAGCCTCCTGCAGTAGCCTCGCCTCATCAGCAGAATCAGCCAAAACATCCTCCTCGGGGACGGTAACAGAGCCCTGCAGTAGACCCGAATTCAACAAGGAAGAAAGTTAAACAACTTTCCTACACAAGAAATATACCTACCATGATTTTTGGCCTTCCATCCATCTTTAAGGACCAGTTCTTTTCACGTACGGGTCTCGGGCGTAGTGACATCCAAAATCTTCTAAACCCACTGGTCCAAGCCTTCAATCCTAGGTGGTGTCCACCGAGTTGCTGAAATAGTGAGAGAAGAGGGATCAGTAACAAAATGGGGTGATCCTTAATTAGAAGAAAAGACAAACGTTGAATTTATGAGCCTGGTTCCATAACTCCGGAAAGGATGGAGTTGTGGTCGGAATGATGTCCCTAGTGGCAACTCCAACGAACCGTTCCATCCACCCACGGTCATTGTCATCATCCATGTTGGTTAGCAAAGCATGGTAGTCACGTTATCTGAAATTTATCATTCCCCCGCGAAAAATCTTGGGGAAATAAAGGTTCATTAATCGAGCCTAGGATAGCTCTTCTTCCGTCTCCTGGCATAGACGCTGAAGACAAGCGACTTTCCTCCACGCAGAAGGAGTTACATGTGCCAGGCATACCTGGTAACAGATATAGAGCTCAACGATTACGGTCCCAAAGTGAAGGGATACGTGTAAAAATACGTGAAACCCATCTTGCGTAAAGATATCCGCTTCGCCAGGTCAGGTTCAATGATGTTTAAATCATGGAAACGACAGTGTTCCTTCACAGCAGGAATGTTGGAAGGACGGATGGAAGAAGGATACACGCCAACAACTATGTGCGAGGGTTAGCGGAAGGATACATCTCTTCGAAGTCCTTAGTTGTGATGAGTTTCCTTGGAATAATCTGCTCACCGTGGGAGGAGCAGCATCATCAGCACTAACTCTGTTCTTTGAGAAACCGAGATTCTGGAAGAAGAGGCCATTGTTATTAGAAAGTAGAGAAGGTTTTTTCTGAAGAAGAAGATTAGAGAAAGTTGAAGACAAGTATGAGTTGAGTAAATAGAGTTTGAGAGAGTTTGAAAAATTATGAAGTGTAAATAGAGAAGCTTGATGCGTATATGTAAAGGAATAGGCGGCTAAAATCGTGGCCATAATTACCTCGATAACTGGCAAAAGTATTGTTGAATCGTGGGATGATGCGTGTTCGGGGCATTAAATACGAAGAGACGTGCATCTAATCAACCGTCAGAAACTTTTCGGAGGGGGTCAGAGAATTTCTTGCCAAAAAAGGTATCTTTACCAACTTCCCGGTGACACAAGCCTATGCCACCGGAAAGCATGGGGACTATCTGTATAGGGTAAAATATTTCATATTTAATGCTCCCATGATAAAGCAACATGTGGAGCCGAAGATAGAAGACAATCAGGTCTGAAGGCAACGATCTCAAAGAGAATGGTTTTCATAAAGGCGAATTAAATACTTGCCACCAGGTAGTATTTAATGGAGAATATTCTATAGCATTAAGTGCATGATCCTTTATAGAGAATATAGCATTCACTGCCCACCGTTACACATTCTTCAATGGCCCTCATAATTGTCATTTAAGAAGGGCTTGATCCTAAGACTTTGTTCTCTGGGTGCAATTATAAATAGTGTGCTCTATAGTGATTGTAAGGGACATGAATTTTCTTACAAGCATATAGTATACTCTGTTCAAAAGCTTAATACTATTTTATCCTCTTGCTTATTAATATTATTCTTACTGCCTCCGGAAGCTCTGCTCCCGAAATCAAGATTTATGTTGTTTTATCTTGATCTCAAGGTTAAGTCTTACCTTCTTGTCTAATTTATTTATCATTTTAGGATCAAATTGATTCACTTGTCTATAAATCACGTATAATTTCAATTGTATCATTTTATGGGTAAACATCTTTCACTTTAGATTACAGTTAGATACTTCATTTATATAAGAACTTTGGTCTCGTAGACGTAGGGGACTAACATTCTCAAGTAAAATAGCAGTATTGTTTTGATGTTTCATTTTAGGGGAGGCATAGCTTTGCATATCTTGTTGATTTAACATATAAATCGAATGATAACCACTAATTTCGTATCGAACCAACTGTCCAACAACTATCTTATTGGTTGAATTAATGATCTATCACATTAAAATCCTAATCAATAAATCGAATCATTAAGCAAAAATATGCAACCAAACCCGGTGATAAACACATATACTTACACTGATTTGTGGTTTTTAGCCCCTTTATTTCATGGGAGTCTATCCAGACACATCAACTTAATAAAACTAAGTCTTTTTAAATGACTCTGACTACTGATCAAGCATATGTGGTAATTTGACGGCTGAGTTATTCGGTTTGTGCCATAGTTATAGTGATGCTAAATAAAGTGGTTCTCTTGATAATCGCAAGTACTGATTTTGCCGTTTACTTTGGTTCTCATTTGATCTTTGTGGCCTAAGAAAGTAGAAGATTGTCTCGCTCGAGTAATGAAGCGGGGGATGGATATACATAGAGGTATTCATACTTTTTTCTCCTTTCTTCTCTTTTTTCTCTTTTTTATTATCAACCCTCTTCGGCTCTTCGTATAAACAAAATCAATCTTTTTATTGTCAAAGATCACTTTACTTGGAGAAAAAACACTTAGACTATTAAAGTTTGATCAAGGTAGGGCGAGGAAGAGGGGAAGAGTATGATGCTTTTTTTTTTTTTGGCCAGAGTATGATGCAATAAGAAGAGTCTACGTTAATAGAAAGAAAACCTGAGCTTATTATTGATATATTTGAAAAGATAAAGACCAATGCACCTATTCTTTGTTGTGACAATCTTAGTGCCACATATTTGATTGCAAATCCCTCCGCCAGCTCATGCACAAAGCACATGAAAATAGATTTTCATTTCGTCAGTGAGAAAGGTTTGATACACGACTCTTGTAGCTAAGTATCTCATCTCTCATGAGTCATGATTAGATAGTTGGATGTTCTTACTAAAGCTTCTAAAAAGTATGCAAAAAGATTCTGAGAAGCAAGTTACTGTTATAAAATAAAAACGGCAAAAGTAAAGTATATAAACCGAAGACAAGTATGGAGAGGGATTAATATATTATTCAACTTCAAACTGATGTACATGATGAACTGAAATCACTTTCATTTGTAGAAGAAAGGAAGCTGCTCTGTAAGCTGCTGCGTAAGCTGCTTGCAAGCTGCTACTGCAAGCTGCTGCGTAAGCTTCTTGTAAGCTATTATTGTACCAGCTGTAGATAATCTTCTATCGAAGGTAATATTTATCCATAACGGAGTACCGAAATGATAAGCTTCTTCAGGAGGCTTATTTCCAATAGAGTACTAAATAGATAAATATATTTACGGCGAAGTCCCTTATGGATAAACTTCTTCAGAAGCTTATTTAGAACGGAGTATGAAATGGACATCCATAATATATATATATATGTATGTATAACACTCCCCCTTGAATGTTCATTAAAAGATGATGTGCCTCATTAAAGCCTTACTAGGAAAAACCCCGTGGAAAAAAATTCTAGTGAAGGAAAAAGAGTACACATATCTTGTAATACGCATTGCTAGCTGCCTCATTAAAAACCTTATAAGGAAAACCCTGTGGGAAAAACCTTAGTAAGGGAAAAAGAGTACAACGCGTATTTTACTCCCCCTGATGAAAACTTAGTTTCAAACATTTGAGTCTCCGCCGTTCCAATCTAGTATACTATCTTCTCAAAAGTTGAAGTTGGTAAAGATTTAGTGAATAAATCCGCTGGATTGTCACTTGAACGGATTTGCTGCACATTGATATTACCATTCTTCTGAAGATCATGTGTGAAGAATAACTTTGGTAAAATGTGTTTCATTCTATCTCCTGTTATGAATCCTCCCTTTAATTGGGCTATGCATGCATCATTTTCTTCGTATAAAATTGTGGGTTTTTTATCACATTCCAACTCATATTTTCTCGAATAAAAGAAAATGAATCATTGATCTCAACCATACGCATTCCCTACTTGCTTCATGAATAGCTATTATCTCACCATGATTTGAAGAAGTAGCAACAGTAGATTGCTTTGTGGAGCGTCGTGATATGATAGTACTTCCACATGTAAATACATACCCGATTTGAGATCAAGCTTTATGAGGATCTAAATAACATGCATCTGCATAACCAATACGATCTGCACCACCTTTGTTAGCATTAGCAAGATACATAAGTGCAACAATTGCAAAGTATTTCACGACCAAGGAGTTCCCCATCCTCTTTTGGAGGTCGGAACGGATCCTTATTCACTTCAAGTGATCGAACACCCATTGGTATACTTAATGGGTGCGCTTTGTCCATGTAAAAGTATTTAAAGACCCTTTCTGTATAGGAAGATTGGTGGATAAAGATCTCGTCTGCTAAATATTCAATTTGCAGACTAAAACAAAATTTTATATTTCCAAGATCTTTCATCTCAAATTCTTTCTTAAGATATTCAATTGCCTTTTGGAGTTCCAGCAAGATTTATGTCATCAACATAAACAGCAAGTATAACAAATTCCGATGCCATTTTCTTTATAAAAATACATGGACAAATAACATCATTTATGTAATCTTCTTTCAGTAAATATTCACCGAGGCGATTATATCACATGCGCCCAGATTGCTTTAAACCGTACAAAAATCTTTGTAATTTGATTGAATACATTTCCCGAGATTTTTAATATGCTTTAGGCATTTTAAATCCTTCAAGGATCTTCATATAAATTTGATCGAATGAGTCATATAGGTTATGACAAGCATTTAAATGGCATGACATCTTCAGGTGTCTGGACTACAGGTCCGATCCTCACAATCTTTTACAATATTGTGTATTATAGTGTATCAAATATATTGTCGACGATCATTTTGTATCGGTTACGAAGCGACATAACTTGTTGAGATCTCATCACTTTCATTATTTTCAGGTACCTGAACTTCTTCTAGAGTTTCATAAAATGTTATGGCGTGGTTTCTTCTAGAGCTTATTTCCTCCTCATTATGATAATTTTGATCATTTACTCCTATCATTTTCAAAGATTGTTACCTATGGAACCGATCGGTCTACTACATTTCATGCATGCAGTAAAATCTATCCTTCAGGGACTTTAATCTTAATAGGAGCATTTGCAGCTGAAATATGATATTTAATTTTGGATCAGCGAATGCTTCCAACATTTGACTTGAATTATCTTCTGAATGATGATCATATTAATGATAATTCAATTCGAATATCATATTTTTCTGCTGCTTATTTCATCCCCCAAATGTTAGAAAAACTAACATATATCCCCAATCTTTTTTGGCGGACCTATCATTGTGTATTATGGTAGAGAAATTAATCATATACCACACATCAAAAGTTATTAGATAGTAAAAATATTTAATTTTTTATCCTAAACCAATTATGAGGGAAGGACTTATCTTATCTAGTTGGTCTGATGCATACAAGTGTCGTTGTATGCAATTTAGAAAATCTTAACCAACACATGAAACTTTGTTCTCATACGCAATAGTTTAGCCATTACTAGGAGGTATTAAATGCTAAACCAACTTGGTTATAAACCAGCATCACCAAGATGAACTATCTTGATTTCATAATCTGAAAAATATGTTCTTAATTGAGAAAAACAATTTCAAATGCCAAACTGCAGGTTGACAATAAACACATATGTAACCATCTCATATATGCATCAATAAGTGGTTCACATGATAGGTGAATGGGACCATATTCACCTTTTATATATTCCAGAATTCAGGGATCGTATTCCCATCTTTAGCTGGTATAATCAATTTATTATGAGAACAAGCAACACAAGAGAATTCTTGAAGAATCTTCTAGTTCTTCAGTATATGCTTATCTGAATTCTCAAATAGCTCATTTAAAATGACAAATGAAAACTTCAATTTTATCATGGCATGTGCTATCTCTTAGTAAACTTTTGGTTTATTATGGCATAAACTTTTGCATTAGTAAACTTCTGGTTTACTGTGGCTACTTTCATATCAGTAAATTCCTGGTTTATTGTAGCTACTTTTGTCTCAGTAAAACTTCTGATTTACTGTGACTGCTTTTGCATTAGTAAACTTCTGATTTACTGTAATACATGATGTAGTACAAATTGAATAATAAGTCGGGTAACTTGTCACGTACATATTATTTTACCCCCTATGATTGTGGAAACATGAAAATTTTCAATCTTCCAATCATTTGTAGTGTCAATATGATACCATTTGCATTAGTAAACTTCTGGTTTACTGTGGCTACTTTTGTATCAGTAAATTCCTGGTTTATTGTAGCTACTTTTGCCTCAGTAAAAAATCTGATTTACTGTGACTACTTTTGCATTAGTAAACTTCTGATTTACTGTAATATATGATGTAGTACAAATTGAATAATAAATCGGGTAACTTCTCACATACATATTATTTTACCCCTATGATTGTGAAAACATGAAGATTTTCAATCTTCCAATCATTTGTAGTCTCAATATGATAGCCATTTGTATTAGTAGACTTCAGGTTTACCTCAACATATGTTTTGACCAAAAAAGCATATAATATGAATGACACATTTGTATATAAGCTCTTCGAGAGCCTTCCTTTATTATCCACAATATAATATTTATCGGACACTACTGGTGTCGTGTGTCTTCTAGACAAACAGCTAGCTCTTTAGGATTTGTTGATACACTTTGTACTATCAAATGTTGCTCAGACACTTCTAGTATCATGAGAGAAAATTATAATCAAATAAACAGTATAAAACAATTTTTTAAGCGCAAGAAAACACCTCTTCATAATATTTTCCTACTTCAGGAGGAAATTCAATTGTGTTACTTCTTCAGGAGCATTTAAAGTATGAAATATTGAGTATATATTCTCTCAATCATATTAACTCATCTGGAGGTGAATTATAATATATTTACTTTAAGAGCGCATTAATATTTACGGCTTTATTAATATTATCACATTCACTTTAAGGAATTGATTAATATTTATCAAAAATTCTCATCTTTCAGGAAATCGAACATAATTATCTAAACGCGCATTAATCACATCAAATTGTGATGCTTCAACCTCTTTTAAAATATTTACTACTTCAGGAGCAAATCGAAGCGTGCATGTGATATAGAGAATATTTCTCCAGCTTATCTTTAATTGTAACCATAGAAAGCCTAATTTAACTTTTGGTAGTCAAGGCATATACCACTTCTAGTGGTTAACAAAATTAGCTACAATGAGATATACGAAACATAACCACTTCTGGTGGTTGTATATTTCTTGCAAACTCTGCTGGAGTTTAAGTGGATCTAACAATGTTATCCACTTTGTAATCCTTTATTAAGATAATTAGGATGAAAACAAATACCAAAATAGGTACTGTATACGTAACATATAACCAAGCAAGCGATGATAAAGATATTAAAATATACCCAAAAGGCTCAAATTAAATTACGCCAAATTTGGCCACTCCAGATGTAAGTGATGTCTTTATCACTACTGCCAAGAAGAAAAACTCACCACCTCAAGGATATAATCTACCTTACGATGCTCGGAATGAACAAGATCTAACCACGGAGGTAAGAGCGTCGCCTTACATCGGAGACGAACATTGAAATAGAAATTAAATTCGAAGTAAGTACTCAAAATGGCAGAGTTTCGTGCTGATAACGTGTTATAAAATAAAAATTGTAAAGTAAATAAACCGAAGACAAGTATAAAGAGAGATTGATATATTACTCAACTTCAAATTGATGGACATAATGAGCTGAAATCTCTTCTATTTACAGAAGAAAGGAAGCTGCTTTGTAAGCTGCTACTGCAAGTTGCTGTGTAAGCTGCTTGCAAGCTGCTACTGCAAGTTGCTGTGTAAGCTGCTTGCAAGCTGCTACTGCAAGCTGCTGTGTAAGCTTCTTGTAAGCTGTTATTGTACCATCTATAGATAATCTTCTACCGGAGGTAATAATTATCCATAACGGAGTATCGAAATGATAACCTTCTTCAGGAGGCTTATTTCCAATAGAGTATTAAGTAGATAAATATATTTACAGCGGAGTCCCATATGAATAAACTTCTTCAGGAAGCTTATTTACAACGGACTACGAAATAGACATCCATAATATAATATATTTATAACAGTTACAATATTTTCATATATTGCTCAATCAATGGCTGATTCAGAATTTTGAAATTTATATTTAATATTACTACTATAACAAAGAGGGATGTTCAAGAAAAACTGAAAACCAAATCAAACCTATGGAAAAAGATATCATATGTTCTTCCACTTGATTTGAAGTGATTTTTATTTTAAATAAAAAATGACTATTAGTTTCGTTCGGCATTTAAAAAGATCAGATCAAACCACTATATACGGACATCAATGTCTAGATTCCCATGACCATTCAATTTTATTTCTAAAGAGATTTTTCAGAATTGTTTTTCCATCTTTTCGTCATAAGAAATTATATAGGCATTTTCATGATGGATGATTAATATAAAATTGATATTCTTCACGGATAAGGAAAACAAAAAAGAAATAAAGAAAAGCAAAAAAGCCAGGAAAAAAACACAATAAGAAATTAAACGAAATAAAAGAGTACGAAAAAATTAAAAACAAATAAAGAACAATTAAAACACAGAAAAAGAAAGTGGGAAACGCATTATGAAGAGTAAAAAGGAATAAAGAAATATGAATAACGGGAAGGAACAAAAGAGAAGAATTGAATCTCTACATTTTGGTACTTTCGTTATATATACATGTGTATAACCATTAAGTTAAACTAATAGATCTATTATAGTCAACAATGGACCCAAAATTTTAATTAGTAACAGTGATTTCTAAAATATAATGAAAATTTTTGAATTTTTCTGACACATGCCACACCTATTTATTGAGCATATATTATTTGGGCCATTGGAGAAAGGTAAGCTGATGAAGATAGCTTGCTTGTAATCCTGTCCTCTATATTAATGATTTTGACAAATAACCACTTTTAGAACCATTTGCAAAGCAACTGAAAAATAATCACAACTGCTAGCTAACTGAAAATCTGAGAATTATCAAAAACCTGTACGGAACCGCAGGGCTAAATGTTGCTCCCGACTCAGAGACAAAATTGCCAGCCATTGGTATTTGTCCAGCTTGTGAGCTATTGACACTAAAGTTACATCCAGTCTCCAAAGTTAAAACTAGTAAAAGCTAATTAGAATAAGACCATGCATCACTGGCTCTACGTCAGCTTCTTTGACCGAACGCTGCACGTTGATCTAACTGCAATCTGCACGAATGCATGCTTGAGACGACTTGCAATTGCAGATCAAGTGCTCCCGACACAAGCGTGTCAGCTTAAAGTTGTTGCAGTCACCACCCTTCTTTATCAAATGCCATAACTGTTGATTCCTCCACTTTGAGCCAGGCCTCAGCCACCCTGCAACTCTATCATGCCTCGTCCAGCACAATAGCGAAAAGTTGCTGTTGAGCCAAGATACTGCACATAAAATTCAAAGAATAAGCACAGGTAATAGGGCATAGTTCTAGGGGAACCATTCACGAAGACATTACTCTTGGAATTAGACAAAATCAGTAAATTATTTGACAGCTTGGTGATGTTCCTAAGACAAGCTTTACTCACATTTTCAATATAGACCATGAAGATACAACAATGCCTCGTTTTTTTCAAAAAAATAGTTAATAAAAGTGGTGACTGAACCTGCCCCGCCAACAAGGAGCAAGAGAACTTGGTTTTCTGCATGGGTGTCCAAATTACACTTTTTTGTATCTATTTACTGATCAGTGTGCACGTTTACTAATCCACCAGGTACTTACTATCTTCCAGTACAAACGTTATACGTACCACGTAACTCCCACAAACAAAAGTTTCGACAGATATGAAGAGTTCATGGTAACAACCCAACCCACTAGTGATATTGTCCGCTTTGGGCCTAGGCCCGCATGATTTTAAAACGTATCACTAGGGTCTAAGGCATGTTTACCTATACACCGAGCATATGTCTCGTGTTATATCAATGTGGGATTCGCCTAGGGTGTCACTTACACCCCTTTAAAGGGACTCAGCGTCCTTGCTGAGGTTTACCCCACCACCTTTCAAGGTTGCACGCGGAGTGACTCTGATACCATATATAACAGCCCAACCAACTAGTTATATTATCCGCTTTGGGCCTAGACCCGCACGGATTTAATTCGCGGCACTAGAGTCTAACGGCTATTTACTTATATACCCAACATCTCTCCCGTGTTTTGTCGATGTAGAATTTGCCTAGGGTATCACATTCACCTGGTACTACAACAAGCCCATCTTATCCACCAATCCTTCCAAGGATATGGCATACTCTGGTGTAAAGTTAAAATAGGGTCTTCGGGTCTTCTTACTCCATCCTGAATTGATTAAATTTAACATCACCTGTCAGGTTTAGATATATATCTATGGCGCAGGGGGTTGGCCAAAATCTTTGTCCGCTTATGTGACTCCTTGCAAGACTAAAGAAAGGGAAATGATTTATGTTTTAATATTACTTCAACTTGTGGGACCTTTGGAAAGAAAAGAAAATCTCCGACATCAATAATGATAAGACATACTATTTCCAAGAGCCCTATTCAAATGAAAGCCACAAGAAAATTTTAAGAGAAGGCCTTCAAAACTTCTATTTGACAATATCTTTAATGGTAAATGTTCAACTTAACAAAAAAACTTATGACACTTGGTTTGAAAGTGTAAATCAAACATTACAATTATCAGCGACAAAATTATTTCCTTTTTCTGATGGAAATCAATCATTGATATAAGATGCTAGAATGAGTGTTACTTAATGGAGAAACATATATTCAAGAAAGAGAAATTAGTCAAATGACAAAGCTTGGATAATTCACGACACAGCCCTGAGTCACGAAAGACAATCACAGAATAAAATCACTGATCCAGCAAGCAATTGGTGGAAGATCCCAAGATTCTGACTATAAATGAGTGACCAAAATAAGATGAATAAAGGGGGAAATGGTGGGTTTGGGGGTT